>CM076570.1:1060057318-1060305016 GCA_034641835.2 Pinus albicaulis
GCGCCCAGGTAATTCGCTAATAATACAACAGATAGTTAACTTCCCTTTAACATCTGTCTCAACTCGGCTGTCATCAGAATTGACATGCATGAAACTATTAATAGTGAATCATCAGTTACTTGATATATCACTACTTATGAATTAAATCTAATTTAATCCACTTGACCTCTCACTAGCTCATCACTTAGTTAGAACTAGTTAAACTCATTTTAACTCAATTAATTTGAGTTAACTCATTACACTCACACCACACTAGCGTTACAACTGTAACTCGATCGTGTAAACAATAGAATCACTCTACATGCCTCACCTTTGACCCTCGACTCAAAATTCTTGAGCTAACTAAGTCTATCTCACTTAGTTAACTGATACAAGTTGTTATGAGATGAAATCACAATTTACTTTCCATTTAATTAAGGGATAATTAAATCAAAAGCCTCACATGGTAGCCATTTCTGGGTGCCATTTTCTGGATTTTTTCTAGATGGCAATTTCACTATTTCTTGTTGCAAATTTCAACATTTACAGCAAACTCGAGACCCAAAAAAATGATAAAAATACATATACACACTTTTACCCTTTATTAAAATTAAATATTTAAATAAGATAAAGAAGAGTAAAAATACCGATACACAACTTACCATCTAAAAAAACACTTTTTAAAATATGAATATTTACTGAATAAGAAAATTCAAACATCTTTTCTCCATGTTTTTAATGATAATGCATGAAGTTGTAGTGCAATCAAGGACATTCGTTAATTGCTAATTATTTTCAATGAATGATACTATTTATTTTAATGTTTAAGTTATATATATATATTAAGGTCACGACCAAGCTAGACACCAAATTGGTGTATGAGACCCTCTTGTTTGTGGGACAAGTGACCCACTTCCATGCAGTGATTTGACCGCTAAGTCTACGAAGGCATACATGCTCTACCCCCCTATGATTTTGAACTTGTGGCCTCTTAGGAGAAAACACATGCTCTTAGCCATTTAAGATGTTAGTAATCAATTAAATATAAGTAAAAAAGCATATTATTTTAATAATAAATTTTGATGGATCGGATCATTATGTTGTTTTCCATCCATCTCAATGCTTTTAGAGTGGAAAAAGTGCGGGACCCAGTTTGGAAAAACAGGGTTTCAAACCTTCTAGGAGCATTTTGAAGCATCAAATGACTTTTTTTGAGGGTAAAACAACTCTTCTTTCCTGTTCTATGCATAAAGACAATTCTAATGGTGCAAGAATCACGCCAATCAGAGTTTGTATGCAAAAGTTATGCCACTTAGAAGCTGACCTTCCTATTTTCACCACCATAATTCAAGAGGATGCCACGCCAACCCCATTATTCATGAAAAAGGGGCTAGCCACGTGATTATAATGAAGAAGACTCTAGGTTAATTTATATTATAACTTTGGTTAAGAGTTGAGGTAGTCAAACCTAACCACTAGTAGGCTATCATATTGTGTTATGACTGGGCCACTAGGAGGAAAAGGGGTTCCATTATTTTGAAGCATTTGTTCCATACCTAAGAAAAAATAGTCAAAAGGCATATGAGATAGAGTGCACAAGAAGGTTTGTTCATTGTTGTGGCCCACAAGGCACAGATCATACTTCTTTGTACTTGCAAATATTTTCTATTCAGAGAAAGAGAGTAGAGCGATTTCCAAGTGGGTTTTTCTCCCGAAAGGGTTTCCATGGTATCTGGGGAAATAACCTACTCAAAACCCCTCTATAATATATTTTACATAGTCAAAGAATCATGAAACAATACAATGATTTCTCACACCGAGAAAATTTTGCACTCTATCGATTGTTTAACCCTGATCCTGCTCAAAACTGACTAGCAACTCTCAGGCAAAATTGACCAACACTCAGACAATTTTCAGCCCTTGCTAAGCCTAGCCTTGGTCACACAATCCCTAGGAAATTAATCCCGATTAAATAGTATAATCAACCTTCCTTGACTGTGCAATCCCTATGGAGCCTTCCTTTGACTTTATAATTGCGCCCGGGCAATTCGCTAATAATACAACTGATAGTTAACTTTCCTTTAACCTCTGTCTCAACTGGGTCATCATCAGAAATGACATGCATGCAACTATTAATAGTGAATAATAAGTTACCTGATAGATCACTACGTGTGAATTAAATCTAATATAATTCACTTGACATCTCACTTGCTCATCACTCAGTTAGAACTAGTCAAACTGATTTTAACTCAATTAATTTGAGTTAACTAATTACACTCACACCACACTAGTGCTACAATAGTAACTAGACCCTGTAAATAATATAATCACTCTACATGCCTTAGCTTTGACCCTCAACTTGAAACTCTTGAGCTAACTAAGTCTATCTCACTTAGTTAACTGATACAAGTTGTTATGAGATGAAATTACAATTTACTTTCAATTTAATTAAGGGATAATTAAATCAAAAGCCTCACATGGTAACCATTTCTAGGTACCATTTTCTGGATTTTGTTTCTGGATGCCAATTTCACTGTTTCTTGTTGGAAATTTCAACACTCCCTCTCAACAAGAAATGAACCAATCTTTCCCAATCTGGCACTTTTGGAATGTTCTTGCATGCAACACTTTTCTAGTGTTGTTTGCACATGAAACACTTGAAAGTGAATATCCTCCAAACAACTGAATATGTTTAATGCATCTATCATCAGAGTCTTCTGACTGATGGATCCTACTGCACATGTTTACTAGACTCTCTGTGTTGCTGCTGGCATATGCATCTATTCCCTATGCACTGTTGCCAACTCTGATCTGTGCTCCAATATCTGACATATGTCACTCTGATTTTTGTCTTCATGAAATCTGACTGCATTAATCTAACCGATCCTTCCTGCTATTTTTGTACTATGGACTCCTCGTAGCCAGATTTAATCCATGAGACACACCATCTCAATGGACCCTGCCCAAATTTATTCTTGGGATCATATATGCACATTGTCCCATCTCACACCTGGAAGTATAGATACATGTAATCCCTCTGCCCATCTGGCTCAAAATTCCCCCCTCCTAGAGGTCTCTTCTTGAGTGGACTCTTCCACTCGGACTCCTCTTTGCTTCTCTAACTGTGCCTGCTCCACAACCTTCTAAGACTTCTTCTGAGGCTGCATGTTGAGAGATAATTGCTCCCTCTCAACCACCAAATCATTAACCATTGCTTTGCTCCTCAAATATTTGCATGCATCCTCAACCTCGAGAGCATAAAGGTTATTGACTCTTGAACCGATCTGCTTCACCTGTCCCATGGTTATTTGTTTAAGAAAAACTTTCCTTTTTTAAACATCACCTCATAACCATAGTCTTCCAATAACGCTACGAAAACAAGATTATTCCTTAGGCCTAGAACATACAAAATATCTGCTAGTCTAAGAGGGGAGATAGACTCCGTCTGAAACGTAACTGTACCTATGTCAGTTGCTATACCTCCCGTAATCTCCAAACTCTATGTTATGTTGGAGTTATTTCTCCTCCAAGTCACTGAAGAGATCTTTATTCCCCATCATATGGAATGAGGCATCACTGTCTAGATACCAAATGCATCACATTACAGTGTTGGTCATGCATGTAATGAGAGTAAAATCAAGCTCGAACTATGAAGCCAATGCTTCACCCGCTGCAATTGCATGCCCCTTCTTTCTTGCCTTCTTCTGTGGAAAATTCGAAGCATAGTTGCCCATGCTCATGACAGTGAAAACATCTGATCTTGGACAAGTCTTTCTTGCCCTCTTTGCCTTGGGATTTCTCTCCCTTGGCCTTCTTTTGTTTTCCCACTAATGCACAATATTATTCTTTGTTGGTGCCGGAGGTCCCTTCTCTGGTGCTCTGCCTCATCTCTTCTATTACCAAGTTAGACCACAAATGCTCCTAGTCTGGTAACTTCTCCCTCCCTTTCACAGAGTCCTGGTAACTATGCGATCTCTTGGGAAGGCCTAGAAGTGCTAGTCTCACCAAGTCATGATCGACTACGGTCACACCAACACCTCCAATCTCATCTCTTCATTTAGTGAACTTTGTCAAGTATGTTTGTACTGTCTCACCCTCCTCCTCCTTAATCTTTCTGAGCTTGTCATTCAGCGCCAATTTCCTTTGGTTGTTGTTGTTCTGAAACAGATCTGTCAAGGCCTTCCACATAGTATATGGAGTCATCTTCCCATGGAGACTTTAGACAATATGATCTCAAACTCCCTCTAACAAGATCCTTCTCACCTTTGCTACCTACTTCTGCCATGCATCAAGAAGTTGGGCATTTTGCTGCTGCGAACTTGGGAATATCAATATCTATGAATTCCTTCAACCCGTTGTCCTCCGACGCTGCCTCGATCCTGTCCTTCCATGCAATATAATTCTAACTGCCCTCGAGTGCATATTCGAGTGTCAAGCCATTGAAAGACATTTTGATCCGCTTCTAGCTCCAAAGAAAGTATCTGCAAATTTGAATATTGTTCAACACAAACTCAATTTCTTCTCCACTATTGTGATTACTGGCGCTCTAATACCATGTATAAAATCTCTAACACGGATCTGATACCATGTAGAAATTATATATAAACTCTATACCAATGGATTCAATCTGATAATGTAATGTACTAAAACAAGATATTGAATCCTTCTACTATATTTGCGAAATATAAAACACGATCACTCAATCACATGTAAGTAAGAGAAAGGAAATTATAAATCACACAACGAAATAAGTATCTGGGGAAAGCACCTGCTCAAAATCCTTCAATCATATTTTGTGCATTTTCAAATAATCATGAAACAATACAATGCTTTCTCACACCGAGAAAATCCTGCACTCTACCTATCGTCTCACCTTGATCTTGCTCAAAACTGAATAGCAATTCTCAAGCAAAATTGACCAACACTTAGCCAATTCTCAGCCCCTTCTTATCCCAGCCTTGCTCACGCAATCCCTAGGCAATTAATCCATATTAAATAGGGTAATCAACATTCCTTGACTGCGCAATCCATATGGAGCCTTTCTCTGAATTTATAATTGTGCTCGGGCAATTCACTAATAATACAACTGATAGTTAACTGCCCTTTAACCTCTGTCTCAACTGGGTCATCATCAAAATTGACATGCATGCAACTATTAATTGTGAATCATCAATTACTTGATAGATCACTACTTGTGAATTAAATCTAATTTAATTCACTTGACCTCTCACTAGCTCATCACTCAGTTAGAACTAGTTAAACTGATTTTAACTCAATTAATTTGAGTTAACTAATTACACTCACACCACACTAATGCTATAACTACAACTGGACCCTATAAATAATAGAATCACTCTACATGCCTCACCTTTGACCCTCAACTCGAAATTCTTGAGCTAACTAAGTCTATCTCACTTAGTTAACTGATACAAGTTGTTATGAGATGAAATTACAATTTACTTTCCATTTAATTAAGGGATAATTAAATCAAAAGCATCACATGGTAGCAATTTCTGGGTGCCATTTTCTAGATTTTGTTTCTGGATGCCAATTTCACTGTTTCTTGTTGCAAATTTCAACATTTACAACATATTCGAGACCCAAAAAAATGATAAAAATACATATACACACTTTTACCCTTTATTAAAATTATATATTTAAATAAGATAAAATAAGAGTAAAAATACCAATACACAACTTACCATCTAAAATAACACTTTTTAAAATATGAATATTTAATGAATAAGAAAATTCAAACATCTTTTCTCTGATTTTTTTAATGATAATGCATGAAATTGTAGTGCAATAGGGGACATTAGTTAATTGCTAATTATTTTCAATGATTGATACTATTTATATGAATGTTTAAGTTATAAAGTAAACTAAGATATATATATATATATATATATATATATATATATATATATATATATATATATATATATATATATATATATATATATATATTTCGAGGTTTTGAGTCCGAGTTTGGGTGTGAGTCTGTAAAGAGTCTTTTATTTGACATATGAGAGAAGTATTTGAAAATATTTGATTCAAGATCTGAGAATCCTGCGTGTCAGTGTGCTCGGCACTGATAAGAATCTAAAGTGGTCAGATCTATGATATGTTTGAGTGTTTGAGTTTATGTGATCTATTGAATGTTTGAGTTTATGAGTTTATGGTATCAGAGCCATCTGGTTCTTTGTCCAAGCTGTTTTTCTGAATTCTGTCTAGTTGATCTCTGTAAAACTTTGCATCTACATAAAATTTGTAAGTTGGAGGTAAGGCCATTGTTGAAGGCGTTGAGGCGAAGGACAACCATGTTTCCATTCGAAGGCGCAAAGACCTATCATTCTTATTCAGGTGCATTTTTATATCTTTTTGAAATGGATGGTTATAGTAATGAATATGAATTCATCACTGGTAATCCTGAAGATAAGAGATTAGCTAGGCAAAAGAGATGGTCTTTTATGAATAGATTTATGAATAAATCTAGTGAAGAAAAACTTTAGTTCAAGAGTTTCAACCATAGCCTAATTGGACACTGCCAGAGATTGGAGTAGATAAATTATACAGTCTACCTGTTTTTCAGTTTCGAGCAGCACAGTTGTTTAGATTTACATCCATAAATATCCCTATTTCAGTTGGCTAGGATGTTTATCAGATTCCTTTGATAAATAGAGAAGACATTCAATGGGGATTAGAACATGGTTATAAATATGTGCATATTGGCATGATTCAGTTTGGGATCAATCCTTTGGTCCGTCCAGGTTTAAATACTTCATGTTTAACTTGTATGTTATATACTCATTTAAACAACTTCAATGATGCTTTATTGGGAGGATTTCAAAGTCCTTTGAATAATGATCCTATCCGGTCTTCCATTGTTCCCTGTTATCAGGTCTCGCTGCAGGATCCTTATATCAATGAGTTTTTGAATGCATATATTCAATTTAATGGTTTTGATGTAGCTCCACAAACCCATGTTGCCCAGTTGCATAGTTCTGTCCGTCTTTGGTTTGTGTCTACTTCTATGCCTCCTTTAAATCCTAAATTGAATAAAAGAGCACTACGAGAAGGAGTAATTTTTGGCCCAGGAAATACTGCTCCATTTCATATAGGATTCTATGAATGTACTTTACCTGAAGAATGGAACAATACATATACTCCTCTTTCTCAGAAATATCCACAACTGCATTCAGTCCCTCAGCCTAAGCAATTACATCTAGTAGACAAACCTGATGGAACAAAAAGTTTTATCGTTTTACCAATCCTTAACTAGCTCGCTTCATGTCCCAATCTTTTGCTCGCTCTTCTTGTGGGGTGGTAGATAGGATGGTTCCTCCATCAAAAAATAAAGCTACTCCTCGAGCTTTAACATCAATGGATAAACAGTCTTCCAAATTACCTGATGATTGTGAATTTTGCATCACTACACCATATTCTTCAGGAACCAGTGCCAAATTCCAAATCGAGATTCCTGAACATAAAGGTCAGCATCAAAATTGTCAGGAATGTGTCAAAATTATGATTCCTGAAATATAAGTTTTCACCCTTCCTAGAGCTCAAAATGAAAGTACTGCAAGAATTCAAGAAAGACATCTAGAACCAAGAAATGCTAGAAGAACTTTCAAGAATGGAACTATGAAGACAGATTTTCAATGGATTCAGATGAGAAATCTGATAGATCCAGAATCTAGTGAATCAGAGAAAATGCATAATTATACAATATTATCAGAGAAAATATTTTCAAATCTCTTTGCTAAGATTGAAAATCCTCATCTAAAAGGATTTGGGAATACATTGTTAGTCAATATTGATTGTCTATCCTATGCAGAAGTAATTGGTATTTTTCATCATCTACATGCTTGGACATTACAAAGAAAGGCAGAAACTAAAGCCCAGTGTTCAGATATAGTAACTTAGATAGTTTGGTCTTTTACAGGAATTTTAAAACAATGGTGGGAAAAACTCTCTGAGAATGAGAAAAATGAAATTGTTGAGAATGAAGATTCCCTCAAGGCATTGTTTGATGCTTTAATCCATGAATTTGTTGGACAAGTTCCATCTGATTCTACACATCATTCCCAATTATTCCTTTCTCAAAGATTATGCAATATAGATTATCTGCATGAGTATTATTGTGTAATGCAGAAACTTCTATATCAAGCAACAGATCCCCATAATGTTGCTTATCTGAGATATTATATAGCTTCCATGCCAGGCAAGATTCCATATTTTTTGGATCAGTATATCCAATCAAATAATATTCAGATTGAATCTATGTCTTTTGTCGCCTTGCAACAACTTGTAATCATTGTTTTACATAAAGAATGTGCAGTAGAAAAAGCCAAAAAGAATTTTAAGAAACAAATGAATTTCAGTACAAAATTATGTAATAATTTTGCTGAAACCTATGATTTTGGCTATCACAAAAAGTCAAGAAAGAAAGCTGCAACCAAGCAGTGTCATTGTCCTCCTAGTAAATATGTTCCCTTTGAAGTATTTTCCTACAAAGAAAGCTAGGAGAGAACATGTGATTTTCAGGCGAAGAGCCAAACTAAATAGACATACCAGATGTTTTATTTGTGGAAAAGAAGGGCATTTTGCAAATAAATGTCGAGCTAAAAAGACTACTCAACAGGTAAAAATAATGGATATCTTCTCCAAAATCCATGATCCTCAAGATTGGGATCTCATATCCCACTCTGATGGTGAATATTTTTAAGTATCTGATACTTCTTCTGATTTAGAAACTAATATTGAAGAACTGAGAGATTTTAATAAGGTAACTATTGGTTCATCTTCTGACAGTTCTGATTCTGATGAAACATTTATTCCAAATATCAAAATGTTTTATATATATCCTCTTGATAATCTTCAATCTCATATTGACTCTGTTAAGTAACAGTTATCTTGGCTTGCACCAGGACAGTTCACTGTCAAAAGAAGACTTCAGGATAAATTGCATTGAAAGCCACGTTCCTTCTTCAGACTGTCGTCAATTTCCAAAGGCGGTAGGGATAAGGATAAAGGACGAAGAATCTGAAGTCGAAATTGAAAAAGAATTTGAAGATCTTTTTAAGCCTCTAAGAATCACAGGAATACCTTCACCAGGTAATGATCAGATATCCATATTACGCAATCAGTTAAATCAACTTGAAACAATGATTCAACAAACAAGAAATCAAATGGTACAACTCTCCTCTAAACTTCAATATAGTCTTGCTGAATATGAAGAATGTAATTCCAAATTGACAAAATTGTTAATGGTTGATATTCCATTTGATTTGCCTATGAAATCCAAATATGTCTATCTTGTTGATATACTTAGTGTGGGAGATAGAGTAGTTATTCCTATCAGAATAAAAGTTCCTAATATCAAGGAATATACTCTAGATGCTCAAATTGATTCTAGTGCCATGAGAAGCTGCTGTAAATATGGAGCAATCCTTGAATACTATTGGCAGCCTAAAAATATTTCTTTTAGAGCTGTTAACAAAGAAATCATGAAAATTAAGCATATTTCCCCTGACTTTCCCATATTTTTAGGTGACACCCCAGCACATGTTACCTTATACAGCTATGATACTAGTTCTGATATGCTCTTAGGACAAGATTTCCTTAAAAGATTTATTCCTGTTACTTTTGCTCATGAGTCAGTCATCTTGACTACATATTCTGGTCCTGTATCACTTCCTTCTAAAATTGATTACAATATAGTTGTTCCTCCTGGACAATCCGATCTTTTACATACAACTTTTACTGATCTCTCTAAGATACAGAAGATAATCAAGAATGCTGAGTTGCATGGGAAAAAGACGTTGCAACCAGTAGCAGATAAACTACGAAAAGATTGTACATCAGAACATCCAGATGCTTTTTGGACAAGAGAAATTTTTTTTTTTGACTTTGCCTTACAAAGAAGGTTATGTTCCTCGCCCACAAAAAGCAAGTGCAAATCACATGAGTCCAACAGAGCAAGCATTGTGTAAAAAAGAATTATCACAATTGTTGGATTAGAAGTTAATTGAACCTTGCAAAAGTCCTTGGGCTTGTCCAACATTCTATGTTAATAAACATAGTGAACAAAAAAGAGGAAAGAAAAGGCTTGTCATCAATTACAAAGCCCTGAATGAAGCCTTGCTTCCTATCAGATATCCTCTTCCAAACAAAGAATTGTTGCTAGCCAAACTTGTTAATGCCAACATTTTCAGTAAGTTTGATCTCAAAAGTGGATTTTGGCAGATTGGCATACTTCCAGAAGAAGGGTATAAGATCGCTTTCACAGTTCCACATGGTTAGTTCGAGTGGGCTGTAATGCCTTTTGGTCTTAAGAATGCTCCATCAGAATTCCAGAAAAGGATGGAAGATATTTTTGGAAGTACAGATTTTATTATTGTATATATATAGATGATTTGCTTGTTTTCAGTAGAGATGTAAATGAACATAAAGTGAATTTAGAACAATTCTACAGACTAGTTTATCAGCATGGCTTGGTTCTATCAGATACTGCAGAAAAGTTCCAGATTGGTAAAATATCTATTGGTTATCTTGGTTTGCATATAGAACAAGGCCAGATTCAGCTCCAACCACACATCCTCATGAATCTCCTCAAATTTCCAGAAGTTTTGCGAGATATAAAATCTGTCCAAATATTTTTAGGATGTTTGAATTACATCAGAAAATTCTATGAGCACCAAGCAAGAGATACCAAAGTTTTGCAAAAAAGGCTAAAGAAAGAATCTTATTGGAATCCAGAAATGACAATTGCTGTCAAAACAATAAAAAGTAAGATTCAAAATCGAGGAATAGATTTAACTTTTGATGGTGGAATCATTCTATCTACCACCCCAAAAGAGGAGCGAGTAGAATACTGGGACATGGAGCGAGATAATTGAGGATTGGTAAAACGAAGACTTTTTGTTCCATCAGGTTTGTCTACTAGATGTAATTTCTTAGGCTGAGGGAGTGAATGTAGTTGTGGATATTTCTGAGAAAGAGGAGTATATGTATTGTTCCATTCTTCAGGTAAAGTACATTCAGAAAATCCTATCTGAAGTGGAGCAGCATTTCCAAGGCCAAAAATTACTCCTTCTCGTAATGCTCTTTTATTCAATTTAGGATTTAGAGGAGGCATAGAAGTAGACACAAACTGGAGACAGACTGAACTATGCAACTGGGCAACATGGGTTTGTGGAGCTACATCAAAACCATTAAATTGAATATATGCATTCAAAAAATCATTGATATAGGGATCTTGCAGTGAGACCTGATAACGAGGAACAATGGATGATCAGAGAGGACCATTATTCAAAGGACCTTGGAATCCTCCTAATAAAGCATCATTGAAGTTGTTTAACTGAGTATCCAACATACAAGTTAAACATGAAGTATTTAAACCTGGACAAACCAAAGGATTGATTCCAAACTGAATCATGCCAATATGCACATATTTATAACCATGTTCTAATCCCCATTGAATGTATTCTCTATTTATCAAAGGAATCTAATAAACATCCTGGCCAACTAAAATAGGGATATTTACAGATGTGAATCTAAACAACTGTGCTGCTCTAAACTGAAAAACGGGTAGACTGTATAATTTATCTACTCCAATCTCTCGCAGTGTCCAATTAGGCTGTGGTTCAAACTATTGAACCAAAACTCTTTCATCATAAAGTTTTTCTTCACTAGATTTATTCATAAACTTATTCATAAAAGACCATATCTTCTGTCTAGATAATCTCTTATCTTCGGGATTACCAGTAATGAATTCATATTCATTAATATTATCAGCCATTTAGAAAGATATAAAAGTGCACCTGAATGAGAATGATAAGCCTTCGGATGGCAACACGGCTATCCTTCGCCTCAACACCTTCGTTAGGGGATTTTGAGGTCTAAAATGGGCCTCCTAAGGAAAATGTACAATCAAAATTCACTTTATGAAAACCAATCACATTTTAAGGGATGACATCATCTCTAATGGTTGAGGTGGCATTCTTTGAGTTAAAAGTACTTACTTGTCACATTCTCAATGGTGGATAAAAACTCATGGTTAACCATGCTAGTTCTCTAAGTACTTTTAAAGTCAAAGTAAAATACTCATAATAAATGTCATTTCACACTTTTTGAATAAAAATATATTATTGTCATTTCATATTTTTTGAAAGAAAAAATGCATATTTCTATACATTTATTATATTATATTATATTATTTTTATATAGTATATTAATTACATGTTATTATACAATTTAAATAATATAAATTCTAATAATATAATTAAGAATTTCTAAATTTAAATTTAAATTTTATTTTAAGTTATTTAAGTACAAAGGACAAATGCATTAGTTGTTCAATGATAATATCTTTTTCTTGAAAATCTCATTCTTATTTATAGTCATATCAATACAAATTTTTTATTAATTTTATTTTGGTACAACTTTTGAATTGAATTTAACTATGGTTACATGGATTGTGGTGCAAAAAGTGAATTGAAAATTCATAAATATTATTTTATTTGTTTATCTATTATTTTATTATTTCCTTAGGAGGCCCATTTTAAACCTCAAAATTCCCCTAATGCAACAATGGCCTTACCTCCAACTTACAAACTTTACCCAAATGCAAAACTTTGCGCACAAACTAGATAGAATTCAATGAAACAGCCTGGACAAAGAACTAGATGGCTCTGATACCAAAATATGAACACAACAAGATATATCCCAAATATGAACACAACAAGATATATCTAATATGAACACATCAAGATTTATCTAATACGAACAGAGCAAGATATAATATGAACACAACAAGATATATCTAACAACACTCAAACATATCACACATCTGGCCACTTTAGATTCTTTTAGATTTCTTATCTGAAATCAGGGTCCTTTGATTCAGCAGAAACCAAGTATCCTTCTTCTCACAAAGAAATACTTGTAGTAAAAAAGGAATCAAAAGATTCTGCTTGTTTCTCAAAAGCTCCAAGTTCATTGTCAGAACATATTTAAAGCATATGAAAGGCATCCTTTCCAATAAAAGACTACTTGAGCAAGGAAGCACTCGAGTGTTAAGATGGGCTCTTTGGTTAGATGGTTTTGATTTTGATATCGTCTACAAATCAGGTGCAGAGAAATATTTGGCAGATCTGTTAACCAGAGAAGGTGCTTCAAAGAACAAAGAAATTAAAATGTTTTGGCCTATTCTGCAAGGAGAATCTTCTGTAACTCAAAAGCATACAAAGTCTTGTCAAGTCAACATTTGTGATCTGTGTAAACATGAATTTTGTTGGGTTTTTTTAGTTATCAAAATTAAGTCTCTTCCTCTTGAAGTCATGCAAATAGTTTTACAAAAATGGTTTGATTCAGAGTCTTGCATGTTAGGATATAATAGTGAGTTGCCATATAGAGATAGGGTTTGGCGGGTTTATTATAATCTGTCTCCAGAGAAAAATCCCGTATATTTTTCATTCATTCAAAACACTAATTGGTCATGGCAGGATTATTTCATCATACACCAAAGGGCTAGAATTCAAGGTTCTGTCAGAATTTTAGCTTATGCATCAGAATTAGCCAGTCCTTGGAATACTTGGAGTTCTTGGTTCAAATTATTCTTGTAAAAATATATGCCACACACTTCCTGGATGCTTGACAGTAATTTAAAAGAGACAATAAGTACTCTTTCTTGGGAACTGAACATAGCAGGAAGAAATGATTATACCGTGGAATTTGAATTCAGGCATGAAGATTCAGTAGTGGATTTGATAGAAAATAGCCATACAGTTGAACGACAGTTTAATCTATTTGTGATTTTTACTAGGATAATTTTAGTAGAGCCAAGTTTTCGGCCTTCCAATACTTTCTCTTTTCCATTTTGCTGTTGCCTTCGAGAATTTGCACCTTATTGGTTAGATGATGCTATCCCGGTGAACATTAGAAATTTTGATATTGAAACACGACTTGAACAGATTGAGGCTGACAAATTCCAAGATGATGATTTTGAAGAATGGGAGAATAGTGACTAATAACTTATGATCACTCTTTGATATCATAAGTCTTTTATAATTATTAAATATTTGATAAAGGCTTTCGTGGGGTTCGTCCTTTAAAGAATCTCCACTATGTATTTACTTTAAGGATTCTCTCTTATCCTAAAAAGAGTCGATGTCCTAGAATCCGACCAAAATAAATGATGGGATAATATCCAATATCCAGTAAAAGTTGTAACTAGATGACCTTGTAAAATCCTTATAAAAGGATAGTAAGTAGAAGAGAGAAACATTCAAGGTTTGAGTCTGAGTTTTGGCTCTGAGTCTGTAAAGAGTCCTTTGTTAATATATTGACGAAGAAGTGTTTGAAAGTATTTTGTTCAAGATCTAAGAAGCTTGCGTATCAGTGTGCTCAGCACTGATAAGAATCTAAAGTGGTTGATGTGTGATATGTTTGAGTGTTGTTAGATATATCTTGTTGTGTTCATATTATATCTTGTTGTGTTCGTATTAGATATATCTTGTTGTGTTTGTATTAGATATATCTTGTTGTGTTCATATAAGACTACTCTATTGATTAAGTTTGGCTAGCAACAATTCTTTGTTTGGGAGAGGATATCTGATAGGAAGCAAGGCTTCTTTTAAGGCTTTATAATTGATGACAAGCGTTTTCTTTCCTCTTTTTTGCTCACTATGTTTATTAACATAGAATTCTGGGCAAGCCCAGGGACTTTTGCAAGGTTCAATTAACTTTTGATCCAGCAATTGTGATAATTCTTTTTGACACAATGCTTGCTTTGTTGGACTCGTGATTTGCACTTGCTTTTTGTGGGCGAGGAACATAACCTTCTTTGTAAGGTAAAGCCACAAAATATTTTTCTCTTGTCCAAAAATCATCTGGAAGTTCTGATGTACAATCTTTATGTAGTTTCTCTGCTACTGGTTGTAGCGTCTTTTTCCCATGCAACTCAACATTCTTGATTATCTTCTGTATCTTGGAAAGATCAGCCAAAGTTGTGTATAAAGGATCATATTGTTCAGGAGAAACAACTATATTGTAATCACTTTTAGAGGGAAGTGATACAGGACCAGAAGACATAGTTAGGATGACTAACTCATGAGAAAAAGTAACAGGAATAAATCTTTTAAGGAAATCATGTCCTAAGAGCATATCAGAACTAGTATCATAGCTGTATAAGGTAACATGAGCTGGGGTGTCACCTAAAAATATGGGAAAGTCAAGAGAAATATACTTAATTTCTATGATCTCTTTGTTAACAGGTCTAAAAGAAATATTTGTAGGTTGCCAATAATATTCAAGGATTGCTCCATATTTACAGCAACTGCTCATGGCACCAGAATCAATCTGGGCATTTAGAGTATATTCCTTAATTTTTGGAACTTTTATTTTGATAGGAATAACTACTCTATCTCCCACACTAAGTATATCAACAAGATCAACATCTTTGGATTTCATAGGCAAATCAGCTGGAATATCATTCCAATACCTCTTATGATTAGTATGACTGTCGGTGTTTTATATGTATTGTCTATTTACTGTGGCCTTTGGCCCATGACGTCGTGGAATGTGTCTCTCTTTACTTTTTTGTTACTTTTTCATTTGCTTTCGACAATAATCAACATACCTAGTCAAAATGACACTATCTACGCTTTTTCCTACCTATATTATTTTTTGATAATATGAATAGAAACTTTAACTTATAAAAAAATATAACATTTCACATTAAATGAAAAGTGTTTTGATTTTAAAAATAAACGATCTAAAACTATTAAAATTATTTAATATTTATAATTATTAAATTTATAAATATAAATGTGATATTGTTATTAATTAAAAAAATATTTTAATAATTATATTGTTATATGTTATGAGATATAGAGATATGAGAGATATACTAATTGGTTTATGTCAAATTTAATAATTCAATATAACCAATTCTAATAATAACACTATACTATTAAACAAATTATTTTTTCATCTAGATGAATCCAACCTAAACACATATATATCATGCAACTAATAACCATTTACATAAAATTAGACTAATATTATATTAAATAAACAAATTATATATATATATATATATATATATATATATATATATATATATATATATATATATTAATTAATTAATTAATTAAGAGAGTTGCTTTCTTTAAAATGGACATGGACGTCTCCTATATGAGTTGGAGCTCTTCAATACATTAACATTTTAATATTAAATTTTCTAAGCTCTACACAAATTCAATAAATGATAAATGCAAAAGCTTATTGAGAAAGTTGCTTTAAGATCTACATGGACATTCCTATATGACTTGGGACTCTACAATATATTAACATTTTAATATTAATTTTTCTAAGCTCTGTACGAAAAGCTTTGTGAAATTACCTGGTACTAAACCACTGCTGAATTAGTCATTGTCGCCATCATTTTCATATATCCATCACTTTGGCTTCGTCAGCTTCACTTCCCAGTCTGAATTCTTCCCAGTGGCTGCTGCAGCTGCTCCAATACTCCTCTCACCCACTCTAGTTTCGGACAACCATTAACATAAGGCGCAGGTCACAGAATTCTGGGGATTAGCAAAAGGCATTCAGCAGTGACAATGACAAACAAAAGCTCACGACACAAACAAAATTACATCCACCATTTGCTGGAAATATGTGTGGCGGATATGGCAGACCATCTGATATGATACTCCAGATTACCACTATGCGTTGAAAGCTTTAAAACTACTGAGACATAGCTATAGGTATATAGAGAGTAACCAAAGCTTGTAGAGATACAAGTTCTAAGGATGTCCAGTGCTAACATCTGAATCAATATCCAACTTCTTTTAAAATAATGAAAGTTATATAGCCAAATTCAAAGAAAATGGAAAAAAATATTATTACACAATCGAGGAAATTCAGAGAACTGGGAAAATTATTGCACATTAAAACGGTTCCAGGTAAGCCAGTATATGCACTTAAAGCTGTCAAAGTATTTAGCACTATGCAGCACCTATAAAGTAAGTGATATGGCACCACATTTTCTACATTTTCTTCGCCCGGCTGCCCAATAAACGATAAGTCTTCGAGATGCGATGGATATGAAATTCTTTTGGTCGGCGGTTTGACTATACGACACTCCAAAGTACATGCCATGTGATAAGGGAAATAAGGTGTGCACTAAGAAGTGGAAAATATAAAATTTAATTTAATTTTTATGTTAAATTTATTAAAATTTAAAAATAAAACAAAAATGTAATTTTTTGTTTTAGAAAAAATCGTAATTTTATTAATAAAAATAAAATTATATGTCATATAAACTAAAAAAATATTGTTCAAGAACCAAAAAAGTCTGGTGTTCAAAGAACATAGAAGAGACTCTAAAAATATATATGGGGAGAAAAGTTATGTTTTTTTCCTTTTTTTCTTCTCAACCTTTCGCCATGCGCCTTGTGATGGCGTGGAGGAGACAAGGGCGAGCTGGTTTTCTGTTGTAGTTGCTCCATTGTCTTTGTCTGAGTCTAAGTTGTCTGATGTATGACGTCATTTATTCCCACCATTGTCTGGAGCCACTAGGTCCTTTGCCGGCAGAACCAAGGGATTTTGAAGGTCGAAAGGGTCTTGTGTTTCATTTCCTTATGCCTCTGGACTTGCTACTGACTGAATGTTCTCATTTAGGATGGTGTCATCCGCTTCTTCTTCCACATCCTCCTATGGTCCACATGGGGGAAATTTCCAGACTTTGGGAGTTTTCTCAGCCTTTTTTTTTTTTTTGTTATCTCTTTTGGCATCCGGGAATGTGTTTTGTAAATGTCGAGCATGCCTGCAATTTCTGCATCTGAAGGCAATGTTTTCATAATCTAGGGGCTCAGTCCAATTTTGTTGTTTGTGTATCAGCGGTATTTTTTCCGGTAAACCTTTGTTGAGATCTACTTCCACACAAATGCGTGCGAAGGTGTAGATTATGTCCTCTAATCGTTGTGTATCTATTTTGATGTATCTCTCGATGATGTTCCCAATACCTTCTAGAACGCAATGATTCTAGAGATGCATGGGGAGGTTGTACAACTTGACCCAAACCGACATTCTCGAAACAACCATGGTGTTTGCATCAAAATCCGGGAACCATGGGGTAATGAAAAGTCCCATAGAGCCCCAAAACCATGGACCCTCCCAGAGTATAATATCTCTAGCTTCCGATGTTTGAAACTTGACAATGAAAAAACCTTTTGAGCAGAGATGAATTTCACACTCCATTGTCTAGTTTGTGAAGATCCAATGAAATAGCTCCATTGGTTTAGGCCAGAAGCAATTGAAACAACATATGACTGCTTTTGATTCAAATGAGGTACATTGATCATCAATCTCAGGAATGTATATTGTCAATTCTGGAGTTATATTCAGTTGTTCTACTATGTAGGGACTAGGGGCATTACCACCTGGTTGTGTGGGTGCCTTATCTTTATTTTTCCCCTTTAAAATGTTCTTATAGGAGGGGCCTCCTTGTGTCTGTCCTTGTTTGGAGGTACTGCAGGCTCTTGCTCCCTCATTATCTTTTGTATTTCCCTTATCCGTAGCTCCTCCCCTCAACCGCAGGTTAATAATTATAGTGGATCCTATGCTTATGTAGTAATCCTTGATTGACCCGGAGCCTTGTAAAGCTCTACCTCCACAGATCAGGGATTGCAATTGTATTGGGTAACTCAATGTTTGCATAATTTTTTTCCCAGTTGATTCACCCTATCTATGTCATGAACCCAAAATAATTTATTTTTCCCCTATCAAAAATTTGAAAGTGTGATGGGGTTACCTGATGCGTAGTATCTAGTTCCCTTGTGTTATCTCTACTCAGTGTTTATTCTGGAAGCCCCTGTGCTGGAGATAAGTCAAGAGGGAGCCGAGAACCCAGTTGCCATTTGGCACACCTGTGAACGTCAATAGCCTTAGAGCAGTCACTATAAGAGTAACTCCAGTAGACACCCTACATCGAAGAAGGAGGGGCCCGTTGGTGCCCGGGTGAGTAAAGGTCCACCGAGACGAGCCCAAACACCAAGAGCCTCGCCATCGGATATAGGAGGACCCCAATGCCAAAATCGAGCAGTCATATCTTCATTTACCAGAGGGTGCCCTTGAAACCATTGACCCATCTGCCTAGAAGCATAGGTTCAGAATCCTCGATTCTCCAGTAAGAAATGAGCCCCATTGTTCGATTCAGGAGGCGACATACATGACAGTCTGTGTTCCCCCCCCCCTTTTCCCATTTTTGAACAGGTCCAAAGGATTTAAAGCTTTGAACTTATGTTTGTGGTGTTGTATCTGTCTCAGACCAACCAGGAAGCTCCTCCCCATTAACGCCTAGCCTTTCTCATCCGCGTCCCCTAGGAACCTCTGTTCTGACATCCCTACGACCTTCACAAACCCTAGCGGCACCATCCGTAATATTACTTTGGTTCTCAAATAAAAATGTATTATTTGATATAATTTTTCACTATAAATATTTATATAATTTTTTTTTTTAATTATTAAAAAATCACCACTTAATTTACTTCTAAGTTAAATATAAAATTAATGTTGGATAACTTTTTTCATAGAAATTTAGCAATACAATTTCAAGCAAGATTGTGATTTTTTGTTATTTAAAATACATTTTTGAATGCATAAATATATTCATCTTCTTGATAAACTCCTAGGATACTTTGATTCAATATATTAAACAACTTAAAATCAAGTTTTTGAAAATCTATACCCAATTTTGATTAAAATTAACCAAAAAAATGCCTTAAAAAACCATTTTGTGTATAAATT
The DNA here is from genome assembly GCA_034641835.2 of Pinus albicaulis. Classification (NCBI taxonomy): domain Eukaryota; kingdom Viridiplantae; phylum Streptophyta; class Pinopsida; order Pinales; family Pinaceae; genus Pinus; species Pinus albicaulis. The sequence goes on from CM076570.1 coordinate 1,060,077,113, forward strand.
AGACTAAGCCTTTAATGGTTTGGGATTTATTCTAACCAACACGTGTAGAGTATATCTCCACTTTTACAATCAATGTTCTCCAATGAATCTATCGTCTTCAACATATGTACCTTAAAGTGCACTTGAAGGAGTTGTCTCCACCCACATAAAGTCCATTTGAATAAACAATTGAGAAGACTATTGTTCTACTAGCAGTCGTTGTTGAAATGTAAATTGAAGGTTAGTATTCTTATGAATAGATGGTTCGATATTCATTTTTTACATAAGGAGAATGTAGATCTCATCATGAAATCGCCTTGGGTGAGCAAGCAATTTTTTTACATCTTCATCATTGGTACGTGTTTTTCAACTCAATGGCCGAGACCCCTCGTCGGTGTATGGTTTGGGTAAAGCTCTCAACATTGCCACTCGAATTATGGACTAAATGGTAAATTACATAGATTGGGAACACAATTGGGAATTTTATTTATGGAGGAGCACATCCTTTGTGCCATGGATAAGAGGGTGGCATGCGTGTTGGTGGAATTAAACTTTGAAAGTGGTTTGCTAGAAAAAATAGATTTGATGTGGGGCTCTACTACCTTCAAAAAATGCGTTTACTATTGGGGTGTTCCTTTCAGATGCTTGGCCTGTCACCAAACAATACATGTGATGGCTAAATGCACATGACAGTAAATATAAAAAATATGACAAAGGGACTAGGCATAATGAGGAGTTCGACGATGAGAAGGACACATCCAGAATGGAATCAACATCTGAGTCATTTGAGGATGGGGAAAGTCCTTATTTTAAGGGTAACCATATTTTTTATTCACCATATTTATAACATATTCATTCTGGTGAACATTAGCTATGTCTGGTAAACACAATCCATCATATATCTATGAGGTGTTGCATGGTGCAATGCCATCAACGCAGTTTCATAAATCAATGATGCACATTAAAGATCGATGATGTAGCTTGATTTCACACACCATGGAATCAAAGATACCAATTACCTCCTCTTTTGAACACATCCACTTTTTCTTGGTTGATTCTATTGTTAATTCCATCCCTAAAGGGATTCCCTTACAGAGGGGGGATTTCCATCGTAACCCATCAAAACATGACTCTTCTCCTTCGAAACATGATTCTCATTCTATCAAATTTTCTTCATTTCTAGGTGGTGTCTCACTTACCAATTCAGTTGGTAGTCATATTGATATCCTTATGCAAATTTTTTTTATGGATTTGCTTCCTCTCACCATTCACAAAGCTAAAGATCCAACTGTTGGGCCTATTATTAGTCCATCAAATGCCATGAATGTTACTATTAGGCATAAGAGGAAAGGACGTCTCAAGGTGGCGTCAGGAGCCAATAGGTTTGTGGTTATTGCTCTGGATTTTGTTGATGATCTAGACCTATATGAGGTATCAATTATGGACTCTAATGTATCATGGGCCCTTAGAGATGCTACACCCATGACTATTGTTCCTCCATGAATATTATTCCCCTTAATTACAGGGACTTGGGGAATGCCCCAAAAACATTATCCCTTAAGCACTTGGTTAAGTCTATTGGTTCGACGATTATCTTGATTCAAGAAACAATGGTGGTTGGAGAAAAAGTCAGGTTATATTTTATGTCTATATGTTTGGGCTGTAAGATAGTGTCTACATATTCTAATGGATTATAAGGGGGTATGGTTGCGATGTGGGATCCTCTGTGGATTGATTTTATGGTTTATAAATTATTTGCAGGGATCTTTCTCATTGGTTTCTTTCGTGGATCAGCCCAACATATACACATGCTCAATATTTATGGGCCATATCGGGATAAAAGGGAATTTTGGGATAGAATGCATGAAAGTGGCATATTGAATATTGAATATCTTATCGTAGCTGGGGACATGAATCTCACGATATTCAATGAGGAATGTTGAGGACAAAGATGCTAAATGGAGATTCCTATGGGGCCATTTTTTAAAATTATTTTTGAAGTAAATTCCTTTATGGACATTCGTCTTAATCCATTAGTGTCGACATCGAAAAATGGTCAGGATGGTCACAAATACATTTCTAAATCCATGGATCTTTTTATGGTGCATGAAAATCTGTTGGATAGTATGGGGTTTCTCTTGCATTGATTTCAGACCATTCCCTGAACATTATCCAATGGAAGGGCGATTGGATCTGGAAGGGACTTCCATTTAATTTTAATCAATCTTGATTAGGGGAGCCAAACTTTGTGAATTAATTTGCAAAAATTGTACCCTATTCAAAATTTCCAATGAAATATCGTGGATGGAGGTGGTTTCATTGAAGTTGCACAACCTCAAAAGGGTGGTGAAAATTTGGGAGTGAGATAAAATGGCGCTGCAATGAAAGGAATTAAAAGAGATTGATGTGGAAATGACATGTTTAAACAACCCAAATAATACGAGGTTTATTTATCTTGCACATATACAAGAGATTCAGGATATGAAAGAATAATAAAGACATTTCCCTAGGACGTGGGAAGAGAAATGGAGGCTTAAAAGCTGTAGTGTTTGGCGAAAGGCAGATGAAAAAAAAACTGGGTTATTTCAACAATACACCTCGATGCGTAGGCACGAGAATAATATTTGGGAGTGTTAGGGCTCCTTAGTTTCCCAAGGCTAAGAAAGGAAACCAAAGAGGTAACCACAAACCAAATTTTGATTTGGTATATAGCCCTACCAAATCAGAGAGGGATCTCTCAAAATCAACCTCACAGCTAATGGAAGGGAGAGTATTAGGGTTTTAGGCTAGTTATCAGCTCAGTAGGGTTTTTCATTTAGGTTTTGTTGGATAAGAAGCACCAGGTTAGGAACCAGGCCAAGTGTTCTGAAGGATCAACTACAGTTATAGAATGAGGCAAGATAGATGTAACTAGTGACACAGCTTGAATTTTTCATTATAGTGTGGTGACGAGGAAATAATGTAGAGTGAGTAAAATGAGCATACATGTATGAATTCATTTTGTTTTAGAAGATAATACACTTATATGAAAATCTCAGACAAAACAGAGAATACGAGGCATTGTATTATGTTTAAAACTTACGAGATTAACACAATAAGAACATAGATGGATGTTAGAATGAATGAATCATCGGATGCATAAGGAAAAATGGATAAAAACACTGTCACTAACCACATCATAAGAATCCCATAAAATTGCTGCAACTGCCTGTATATTATTTCTGCAAAGAGTCAAGTACACTAGTTCCAAAAAAGTGTGAGCTTCAAGTATCCACCTTCTCTTTGACTTGTTTCTGAGTACATATGGAAAAAAAAAAACAATATTCCACCTCTAAGGGGTCGAATCCTAATCCATACCTACTAATTAATGAACCTAATGACTCATTTCCTAATACTAGGGAAGTTAGAAACAACTTTCCCCTTTTTTAGCTAACTAATTGAGCTTATCTCTCAAGGCATTAATCAAAATATTATTTACAAAGATAACCATTAATACACCTAATAATCATCAAATAAATCATTAGTTAACTATTACATCGACCAAGTTTGTCCTTTGACCTCCACATGTAGTGAAAAACCTCCAAACACAAAAACGCGGCAAACTTTCCCAGAAACACAACAAATTGTTTTAGCAGAAACACAACAACTTTGGCTTGTTTTTTAGATGAAGAAGAGGTTCTGAAAGGTGCTGAAGGTTGGTGAATAAATATTAGGATGTATACTATACCCTGGGACCTTTAAGTCATCCAAAATCATCAGTTTACCCCCCTCAAAATTGATTTTAAGAGAAAGTGTCCAGAAACACAACGAATTTCTGAAAAGGTGGCATAAAGGTGTAAAAAAGGCATTTTTTGACCATTTTCTTCACAATTATGAATTTACAAGCATCCTGAAGTGATTTTATGACATCCTTATGTCATTAGCTATCCAACCATGCTTGAATTTTTGGATTTGGACCCTTTGATAAAATGCGCAACAACTAGTTGTTGCGTTTCTGTAGGATGCTTTTTCTCCTGTGTGTGCAAAAACTTCAAAATTTCAAAAATTTGTCTCCTCTCCTTTGATTTTTGTTTTGCCTTCATACAAATAGTGATGCATCAACCAATAGGTCTAGGATTTTCTTCATTTTGAGTTTCCTTTGGGTTCTTTTGAGTTTCTTCATCATGTTTTTCACCCTAACCTTCCAATCATGTTCCTAACATAATAGTGCCTTGCAATATTTCTTTGCATGGTGGTATCCCTGTTTTCTTTTTCCAGTAGCTTCTCCAAGTGTAAATTCACTCTTTCAAGCCAATACTCCCTATTTTTATCAATCTCAACATTTATGGAGTCAAATATAGTATCTTGAGCTTGAGTAGCAGCTATGGTGTCTTGAGCTTGAGGAGGAGATGCATCTTCTAGATATTATTCCTTCCTAGAAATTGCTCTTGTCTTAGGTCTCCTAGGCTATTTTTCAATGCTATTTTCTTCCAGCTACTCAAAATCAATAATGGCCTTACCTTTATCATTTTTTATCAAAACACCTATTTTACTTGCTGATGGAGGGTCTTCTTGTGGCTTGCTCTACTGCATTAGGCTTAGTTTCAATTGTCTATTCTCTTGCTGCAAGAAAGCCACCATGAAATTGGCTTTGGATGGATCATCCTTCAACTCTCTAATATGTGCCTCCTTCTCCTTGATGATATCTTCTGCTGCCTTATCTCCATGTTGTTCTCCTAGGTCAGCCATCTTAACATCTGGAGGTACCTCTTCTTCATTGTGCAATGGTGAATCATGTATGCTCAGAGGTGATTCCTCTCTCATGGTTTCCAACTGCACTTCCTCTTCACTAAAAACCTCCTTAGGTATCCTTTTTTCTTGAGATCTAGTTTTAGGCCTAGACCTAGGAACCTCCTCTTCTACTTTAGGAACAAAGACCAACTTCTTACCTTTCTTGCCTGTCCTTGAAATCTCTGTTCTAGGCTAGTTTTTGTCACTGATGGCATGCTTGATGTTTCACCTCATTCTGGTATGGATGATGATGAAGGATAGCTTTGACTCTTTTAATAGTGGAGGACTATTACCTTGACTAAAGCATGATGAAAGAGGCTTTCTTGATGATCTCTTCTTTGAGACCACACCTTCTCTGTCATCTTCACCAAAATTCCAAACATATATTTAGGTAGGTTTAGGGGATTTTTAGAAGTGAAATGCATTAATAATCTAATATGATACTAGTATAGCCTACTAAACCTTCAATCATAAGTGAAATGCTTCATAATAATCTTCATCAAAGTGTTGTACTTGTCCAACAATTGTCTTCTAGGAAAAACATGAGAAGGTGATGCCTTATACTGTGGTTTCAAGAACATCTTGTAGTTCTCTAGGTCTAAATCCATGCCTTTGAACCAAATTTCACCTTGATTTGGGATAGTAGTTGCTGAGGCTATGACCTCTTCTGACACTAGAAAACTGATCCATGCTATAGTTGCCTAATCCTTCTTGAAATTGATGGCAAAGAGGATTGTTAAATCATGATGATAGCTTACCTCTTTCACTTTTAGAAAAAACCCTAGGCAGCTTGTATGCTTAAATGATCTTTTGATAAATTCTGATGCATTGAAATATTGCATATGAGTTGGCTCATATCTTGAGATCTCTCCTCCCTTATACCTCCTCCTTTCACTGGTTTGCACCATGTTTTCGGATTCAGTTTTGATAAGGAATCCTAGTTTCATACAAGAGAGGGCAAGGGACTTTGAGCTGCAAAACAGGGCTAAAACCACAACAACTTGAGGAAAGGGAATGGATGGGATGGGGGGTAGGAAAAAATATGAAAAAATTATGGGAGATAGGGATAGGTGTTAGGGACATAATGAAAGTTAAATTTCTCAAAATGAGTGAGAAACAAAGGGGGGTTGGGGGGGGGTGTGCAGGGATAACACAAGCTTGTGCCAGAAGCGCAACAACAAGCTAGGTTTGATAAGGGAAATGGTGAAATAAAGGAATTTTAGTGAGGGAAGGGTGGGGAATGTTTAGTGAGGATTATGAAGTATGTATGAACCCAAAATCAAGGAGGGTTCCTCTCAAAGAAGAAAAATACCATTGGAAGAGAAAACACAACAAGAAAACGTAGCGAACCCGAGGGATAGATTTTGATCAAATTTTCTGAAGAAAATGACTACATAGAGGGCTTACAAGGTTATAATTACTTGTTAAAATAACCTTTGAAGCACTGAGATGATAATTGAACCCTTTCTTTCTCCCTTTGGCCTCCAAATCAAAATTGCAGGTATACCCTCCAGAATGCAGCAAACAGATGAAAGAAAAGTGGTGGAAAAAATTAGAATTTTTTGTGGTTATGGTGACTCTTCAAAGTTATGGAGAGGAGCTCTTGAAGCTTGTGGAAGGAAGAGTGAAGTTTTAAAACACTTGTGCTCCTTTATAACTTAAAAACTCAATTTTGGCTTGTTGGTGGGCTGACATCATGTACTTTTGACCAGATAACTTTATGATGTGATTTATTCCCTAAGTGCTAAATCTCATTACACTTTACTAGTTTTGGATGATGATTACATGACTCCAAATGGAAATATGATGACACTCATGAAACTCTAATGATAACCCCTATGACACCATGACACTTTATTTTCAGATTATAAATAATGACACTTAATGAAGGAAAAATGACCTATGGTGACTAAATGACTCATCAAACTGATTATGATTTGACCTTGATGACTATGACATGAGAGTAGAAATAACACATAGAAAATGAATTGGCCATTTGACAACCAAGAGAGGTGTCAATTTGTTTTAAAATGTAACAATTTTACAATAAGACTCTAAATACAGTGAAAAAAGTAAATTTTGGTCACCTCGACTATTGGACACTAACAGGGAGATTGTCTCTGATTTAGGTGATATATTTACAAGTACTGCAGACATTCATATAGAGGCTATAAGATATTTCATGGGTTTTTTAAGGAAAGAGAGAATGTTGAAATAGATAATTAAATATAATTTATTAATTCATTTCCTCAAATGTTCTCACCAGAGGATGTGGTGGAGATGGACAAGCCAATTACGACGCGAGAGTTGACATTTGTCCTTAAATAATTTTCTAGGGAAAAATATCCAGGCCCAGATGGATGGAATATTGACATATTCATTCACTTCTTGGATATTATGGATGAGGAACCATTGAATATGGAAGTGGAATCCAAGTGTGAAAGAATGGTTTCTAATGATATTAATGCCACTTTCCTTGCCCTAATCTCTAAGTATTCTTGTCCTGCTTCTTTTAAGGATTACATGCCAATATATTTATGGAAATATCACATACAAAATGATCTAAAAAATTATTGCTAACCAGCTGAAAGGGAAGCTATTAGATTTCATATCAATGGAATAGTTCAGCTTTGTGAGGAATCTACAAATTCAAGATGTTGTTTCCAATGCACAAGAGTACATGCATTATATCAAGTCACAACAAAAGGAGGATATTGTACTTAAATTGTATCTTCTCAAGGCCTACGACATTGTTGATTTGTTTTTTCTAAGGATGATTCTATTCAAAATCAACCTTTCAATTGGTAATGTGGACTAGATCATGGTATGCATGACGATGGTTAGTTGTGATGTTTTAATAAATGGAGTGACCACAAATTTCTTCAAGGATCATAGACGGTTAAGACAAGGTTGTGCACTTTCTCCACTTCTGTTTTGTCGGTCATCGATGGACATAACAGGAAAATAATAGAGGAAAATATCGATAAAAGTTTTGTTGGACTGCAAGTCACAAAGAATGTATCTATAATTCATATTTGTTGATTTTTGTAGCTTGGGACATACTCCAAGCCTTGAGGATCGAGGATTTGGAGGAAGGAGCTCCAAAAGTGGCCTTATGGGCTTGGAACCCAAGGTTGGTGTTTTTCACCCATCGATGTTTGGTCCAAAACAGTGACAAGTTTGTGACATGTGATGAATGAGGATGATAGTAGATGATAAGATGAATCCAACGCATCGAGAATATTCCAATTCCGAGTTGTCTTTGAAGAGTTATGAATTTTTTAGTTATAAGGGTATTATTGCATGTGCATAAATGTCAAAGTTTTAGGTTGGCTACCCTAAAGGTGCCCCCAAAAAGGACTTGAAGTTTTACCCATAGAAGTGTATATAAAGGAGCGAGGAGAGGCCTCATTCATTACATCTAAGGAGAAAGAAATCAAGGAAATATCTCTGATTTGTCTGCAAGAAGAAGAAGACTCGGCGAAGATGAAAGGAGGCATAGTTTGTGCCTTCTTCTAGACTATTTGGGGCATGAGCTCTTACAGGCAGGAGGTCGAGGTATGAATAGAAAATTCTAGTCAGATCATCAATAAATACTTCTCTATTTAGGGATGAGTTTTTCTATTGTAATTTTAGGTGGGAAGGAAGGTTGTTTAGGGTGGTCGAGTAGTCTACTAGTTGGCTCCCTAAAAAAGGCCACATCTATCCCAAGAAAAACATAATAAGGGAGGTTTGAAGAAGGGCTATGATGTAGGTCCAAGATGCCCTAGATAGGGCCAAGTAGGTGGAAAATTAGGCCACATATTTCAGAGATGTGTTAGGGAATTTATGTGCACAGTCTATAGGAAAACTTGCCTTTTGTTCTGGAAACAGGGGGTTGTGTAGTTGCAACAATGAGAATACCCTTGTTTGGAGGGATGAGAGGCTTGGTAAAGGCCTATTCTACTAGCTGCAACCATGGAAAGCATAGAGTAGATTTTGTGAGGAGGATGGAAGGTGGTTTCCCTTATAAACAAGACTAGATTCCTTGATGTACAGAACCACATGGTTGTAGGATGTTTTGTAGAGGTTCCCAAAGCTAAACATGTGTGTTGGAAGGGCTAGAAGGGAGAGTGAGTTAGAGATATTGATTGGAGAAGGGAACCATAGTCTTGGAGCAGGGTTTATGGTTGTTGTTGTGCCCTAACCAGAGCTTAGAATTTCACAAAACCAAAGGACAAGAGAACCAAAATGTGTTGGAGAACACATGTATGTGTATTCTCTTGTTAATGTGATTTGAAGTTGGATGGGTGTCATAGGAGAGTACTATTTGTGAAGTCTGTTAACAACCACGTGGAAGGGTCTCCATAGGTGTTGGATGCCTTAGCCAAAGGAATGTGTTACAACAAGTATTGGTCACTCGTTGACTATTGGAGGAAAGCATGAGAGTGGACCAATTATGGACATGGATTGGGCATTGATGGTTTGCTAGAGGAAAACCTGATAATGCCCAAGTTGGAGCTCGGTGTGCACCATCTTCATAGGCTTAGGTGGTTTCTAGAGTGGTAATTGTTGAGCTCAAGGTTCTCGTCACCCAGGAGCAGTTTCAGTAGCTCCTTAGGGTTGTGGATTTATAGATCATGGACTAGAGGGTTCAACTAAAGACATGGATATTTGGTCTTGACGAGCTTGGAAAAAATATTGGATAGGAGTTCGAGTGCATTGGTGGAGAGCCTGGTGGACAACAATTTTATGTAAGGCAGGTTGTTGATCATGGAATTCTGTTTATTTGCCATGGATTGTTGGGAAAACTCAAGGATTTCTTTGGCATGGACGTGATTGGTTTGATTGAGATTTCTTCATGTGATGGACTGGATATTGGCGGGCTAGAGTCTTCATGAGATTTTGAAGTTGCATGTTTGATATTAGAGGGATTTTCATGAGTGGTATTTGATCCAGGAGGATGGGTGCTTGCAGGACTGAGCTAGTGGAGATCATGTAAGTTCATAGGGAGTCTAGCCTCATAGGGATAATCACTATGGAGGTTTGGGATCTTTAGGTTCCTATGTGATGAAGCAAAGACACTACCAATATTGTGGGTTCATTCTACAAATAATGCTGCAAAGATGGACGCCACATGAGCTAGTGTCGTCGAATGATGATGGTTATTTCGTAGTCTTCAAAGTACCTCCCTTGTTAAGAGGGAGTGTTGATTTTTTTCATCTTGGGAGGTACTCCAAGCCTTGAGGATCAAGGTTTTGGAGGAAGGAGCTCCATAAGCAGCCTTGTGGGCTTGGAACCCAAGGTTGGGGTTTTTCATCCATCGATATTTGGGCCAAAACCATGAAAAATTTGCAACATGTGATGAATGAGGATGATAGTAAACGACAAGATAGATCTAATGCATCGAGAACCATCCAATCATGAGTTCTCGTTGAAGAGTTATAAATTTATGAAGTTATAAGGGTATTATTGCATGGGCATAAATGTCAAAGTTGTAGGTCGGCTAGCCTAAAGGTGCACCCAAAAAGAGCTTGATGTTTTACCCATAGAATTGTATATAAAGGAGTGATGAGAGGCCTCATTCCTTACATCCAAGGAGAAAAATATTAAGGATATATCTCTGATTTGGCCTCAAGAAGAAGGATACCCAATGAAGATGAAAGGAGGCATAGTTTGTGCCTTCTTCTAGAATTTTTGGGGTCCGAGCTCTTAAAGACAGGAGGCTGATGTAAGAAGGGAAAATTCTGTTAATATCATCAAGAAAAGCTTCTCCGTTTAGGTCTAATTTTTCTATTGTAATTGTAGGTAGGAAGTAGGCTTGTTTAGGGTGGCCAAGTAGCCTACTAGGCTCCCTAAACAAGGCCACATATATCTCCAACAAAAGAACAGTAAGGTAGGTTTGAAGAATGGTTATGATGCAGGTCCATCATTCCCTAGACAGGGCCAAGGAAGTGGAAAATTAGGCCACAAATTTTAGATATGTGTTAGGGAATTTTTGTGCATAGTCTATAGGAGAATTTGTCTGTTGTTCTGGCCACAGGGTGCTAGGTAGTTGCAGCAATGAGAAGAACCTTGTTTGGAAGGCCAAGAGGTCTAGTAAAGGCCTATTATACTAGCCACAACCACATAAAGCATAGAGAAATTGTTGTGAGGAGGACAGAGGGTGGTTTCCCTTGTAAAACGGGACTAGATTCCTTGTTGTAAAGATTTGTGGGCCTATAGCATGTTTTTTGGAGGTTCCCAAAGCTGAAAAGGTGCGTTGCAAGGGATAAAAGGGACAGTGAGCTAGGGAGATTGATTGGAGAAGGGAACCATAATATTGGAGAAACTTTTATGGCTATTTTTGTGCCCTAACCAAAGATCAGAAGTGCATAAAACCCGAAGACAAGAGAACCAATAGTGTGTTGGAGAACATAGGTATGTGTATTCTCTTAGTGATGTGACTTATAGGTGGATGGGTGTCCTAGGAGAGGAGTATTTTTGAATCCTATTAGTAGCCATGTAGAAGGGTATCCATAGGTGTTGGATTCCCTAGCCAGAGGAAGATGTTACAACAATTATTAGTCACTCATGGGCAGTGTGAGAGTGGACCAAGTATGGCCGTGGATTTGGAGTTTATGGTCTATTGGAGGAAAACGTGATAGTCCCCAAGTTGATCTCGATGTGCACCATCTTCATGGACTTAGGTGGTTGCTAGAGTGGAATTTTTTGATCTCAAGGGTATGATCATCTAGGATCAGTTTGAGTAGCCCTAGACTTGTAGTGTGGAGAAGGAAATATATAGTAGATGATGGGCAATACTCTGAACCCATGTTCATTGTGGGAGATGGAAATATTGCAGTGATATGTGCAAGCCCTCCATGCCCTATATTAGTCTTGATTGGAGTAGCACAGAAACACTATAATGGGCTGAAGTCCTTGAGTATATGAGGAGCAATAGTGGGTAGTTGAGAGTTGTTCACAAGTGGAGCTGTGAACAACTCGACACGAGTCTCGATATGTTGTGTCCTTAATGGTCTAAGCAACAAATAGTAAGTAGACTAATAGTTGAGGTTCAATGGTTAGATGGAATTGGAGCATTGATAGAGGCATGAGCTGAAGATCAAGAGTCAAAGGAGCAAGAAGGTATAGGGTATGACCGAGAGGATCTAAGAGAGCATGCGACAACCAGATGGACAAATTATCTTGTTGAGGGTATATTTGTTGTCAATAGACTGACACCAAGCCCCAGTTTTGTATTATTGTACTAGTGGATGTATGAGGGCCATTATCCCTAGTACGAGAGCCCTAGACTGTTGTATTATTTATTTGGATTAATATAACGAAGTTGGGATATTGTAAAAAATTGTGTAAAAAGTTGTATATATTTTGTTCACAAGTATAATTACTATCTTTTATATTCCGTCGTGAAAATTAGTTTCATTGTGATTCTTGGTTTGGTAGCATTAGTGATTTAAGATTCTATCCTAGACACAAGGATCATGGAAAAACAATAACCTTATGTTTTTTGATGATTTTCTTATTTTTGGACATATATCCACATGCTAGTCAAAACATTTATTCCTTACCATCTCAAAGTTTGGGGATGCTTCTAATCCATTTATGAATTGTTTAAAATATATACTCATCCACGCCTTTGAACAACTAGAAATCATCTCTGAGATCACACACATCTATGATGTGGGAGTATTTCCTTTGGATGATGGTTTCGCCTATATAGGCTATATATTAAAGCCAAACTGTTATCATATTGTGGATTGGAAATGGATTATAAAAAATAAAAATCATTATAGGTTGTCACATTGGACATATAGGTGACTGACGATGGTGGGCAGAATGATCCTCATTCAGTTAGTGTTGAAAAAAATCGTAGTGTATTGGATGCATTTATTTATTCTTCCAAGTTAGGTAATTAAGAATATCAATGCCATCATCGCAGATTTTATTTGGTATGGGGCGAGGGGTAATAAAAAATTCCAGTGCTTGGGTAAAATTATAAAACCAAATGATAGTGGGGGATGGGGCATAAAAGACCTAAAAATATTTGGCTGGGCCCTTTCGTCAAAGATTTTTTGGAGGGCCATTATGGTACAAGGATTTGGCAGTTTATCATAAAGGAGAAATACATGAAAAATCAAAATTTTATGGAATGGTACAAGGCATGGATGGCTTAAAAAATGGATTACACATATGGAATGGTTTTATGAAGTTCAAAAAATGGATTGGAAAACCTGCAATGTGAGATAATATTTGGAGATTCTGTTAGAGTGAGAATTGACCCTATCCTTCGACTGTGTGGCGCTCAAACTCTTCCAGAATCGATCAATAGTCATCTTTAGGAGAGGGGAATATTTTTTATTAATAAAATTTAGGACACATTTGATGTATTACAACTTGTTACTATGTGGAAAGGAGGAGGGGAGTTGGGTATCGATGGTGAGAATGCAGACATCTGGGAGTAGTTCATTATGCAGTTACAATGGGTTGGGATGTCAATTAGTCAAATGGAAGATACACTCAGATGGAATGGTGCATTCTCCTGGGGTCAAATTGATGTATCAAAGTTATACAAGATGATTTATCTATGTCTATATTCAAATGATACTACTTTCATTTTCAAAATTGTATGGTCGTGAAACATACCTCTAAAAATTAAAATTTTTAGATGGCTAGTTTGGAGGAATAAGATCCTCACATGGGGGAATATATGAAAAATAGGTATCGTTGGTCCTATGTAGTATCCCAAACAACGAAATAATAAAAAAATATGGCATATTTAAGTGTTCTTGTAAAAATAATTTTAATAAAACACTCAACACATAAGGGATATGGAAAAATGCAACTTGTATTTCAATTAATACTTAGAAAAACGATACATGCCAAATAATAATGAAGCCCCTGCCTCGGGATGCAGGACTGCTCAATTCAAAAGAAATCAAAGACATTGAAACATAATTGTTGACCTTAGATGGATTCACTAGACAAATTACACCCACGAGGTTTTCGTCCTTGGGATCAAACTAGAACTGGCCTCTCCAAGTTCTCAACAAAGAAAAAATAGACATAAAACTCATGATGATGCAAATTCCTATCTCCTATCCCCTTTTATAGGCTTGATGGATTCTCTAGAAACCTTATTTTATTGTTTTCCCTCGAAAAATGAAGGAAAATACCATGGGCATATACCATGGGAAAATGCCACGGTAAATACCATGGAAATATTTCATCCATTTTGACCGTATCAAGAAACAGGAATATCAAAAATCATATCCCATCCAAAAGTAAAATTTGGGTTTCAAATCCTCGGCCCAATATGCCCGCATTCTCACTAGCTCGTATTGTTATTACCCAAATTCCACTATGTTAACACCATCTAGATGGAATATGAAAACAATACAATTCTCTTTCTAATTATATGAAATTTTGCACATTCCATTATTATAATTGGATAGGGTTCCCATTTACATATGTAAAATTTGATGATTATTTTAATAGGTGGTGATTTAGCTTCCTTATATTTTCATCGAGATAGTGGTGATTTTGGAATTTAATTCTTGTTATTAGTATGTGATAGAAACTTTACTGGATTTTACGAAGATTATGCCATTATGTGTCAAGAATTTTTTAAAAATCAATTCCTATATATGCAATATCAAGGACTTCTATAACTCTGCACATAATTCTTTAAAGGGTGCTAGCTCAATGGAAGAGCTCCTGCCATATAAGAAGGAGGTTGGTGGTTCAATTCCACCATGCCTTAAAATGAATTAATCAATGATATTGTAGTTTATTTTTAGTTAAATACTTTTTATATTGATCTATTTTAATGGTGAGATATTTTTCCGCATTGATTGTTTTATTGTCTCTAAAGATACAAAAGTGATATTCTATTGTTTTAAAATATACTATTGCCTCTAGAGAGGCAATAGTTGGGATTAAAGACATGTTGTCTTTATAAAGACAAGGCAATATGTCTTTAATCCCAACTATTGTCTCTGGAGAGGCAAAAATGAAATTGTATCTTAAGAGACAATAATGCTTGTGTTATATATTGTCTTTATAGAGACAATATTTTAAGACAATAATTTGAGACACTTGCTTAAAGGCAATATTTGAGACAACATACAAGTTCTTTTTTTTATTAAGTTAAGACAATTCACCTAAAAATTGTCTCAAATATTGTCTTAACACCCCCCTCTATGTTGTAGTGCTTAAGTGGGTTGCATATTTTGGGAAGACAAAATGGTTAGCCTTTTGAAAAAGAATATATGTACACAAGCAAGTGGAAAGTTGACTACCTAAATAAAGCTATTTTAAAAGTGTTGGAAAGTGTAATAATGCATCCATTGATGCTCAAGTTGAGTTATATTAGAGGATCTTTCTCATCGAACTGGATAAAAGGAGACAATATCTTCCTAGCTCAGCTCAGTAATCGTGAAATATGTCAAACTTTATTGAGGCAAAATCAATTCCTAGAATATCAATTTTTCATAGGACAACTAAATTAGATTGCTTGTTGCAGGAAAATGAATCAAAATTTAAAAAATCCACGATCTGGATTTTGTGCAAAAGGACCCCAATTAAGCTCCCCATTAGGAGTTTCAGGAAATTGCGAACTATTTAGGAGACATCATTGATTCTTTGAGGCATACATACCCAATTTTTGCAAATAGATACACATTTATGAAAACCGGGTTTCCTCATTCTCCTATTTTTATAAACTTGCAGGTTCACTATTATATCTCTGGATAGATTTTTGTTGGGTTTTTTGATAATGAGATGGATTAATCTTCATCATAAATCATGTACAAGAAAACTAGTTACAAAGTCAGCTCCAAAATTTTCAATGGCTTAGAAATTAAACAAATTTTGGTCATAATTCCCATAAATTGTTTTGTTCACTAAAGAGATGAGAGGTTATCATTAATCAAATGATATGAAGGGATTGTATATGAAAGTATCTCTATATGGATTGAGTTTTGGTGTAGTTAAAATTAATCCATGAGAAGAAGGAGACGCAAGACATTTGATGGATCTGTTAGAACTTGAATTTGAAGGGTTACAAATGTTGGGTGTAAAACAAATGGTTATAATCCTTGCATGTGCTAGAACAAATCGATGATCCACAATACACTTTCTTAAATTAATGGGATCCTGGGAGATCAATATGCATGAAGGATATGCTCAAGAGAGGCCCCAAAAGTGTTTTAGCCATAAATTGCTTATCTAGTGATCAATGACTATAATTTATCTCGACACCACTCCTCCATATATCCAAAAAACACCAGGGGTGGTCCCAGAGGCGGTTTATGATTTCAAAAAACTTTGTGTGATTTTGTCGACTTATGAATGGAGACAAACATTGTGGTCGCACCCACTTTAGCTTTGATTTTGAAATGGTGACTTGGAGTCCATATATATATATATATATATATATATATATATATATATATATAGAGAGAGAGAGAGAGAGAGAGAGAGAGAGAGAGAGAGAGAGAGAGATGAATAAAGTCCATTATGTTATTTTAAAATTGATGTACATTTTGTACTAATTATAAAAGATGCGGGGTCGAGATTTGTTAAAAATGGATAACATAAAATATTATATATATATATGTCACGCTAGGGGGTAACTCCACAAAATGTATTGTGTTTTTGCATTGTGGCTGATCATAGATATATACATGGAGGGAGAAACTCTTGGGCTTCATCTCCCAGTGTCTCTTCATATTCCAACTCTCCTTATTTTCTATTTACACTATTTTACACATATTCACCCAATCCCAATGATTAGGTGTCAACACTCCCCCCCTAATTTGAAGGGATATTACTGAGTCCAAGCATCATTCTGAATATTTCCAAATTTTCTTTTCCAAGCGCTTTGGGGAAGATGTCTGCAATCTGCTAGTTTGTGGAACAAAGGCATAGATGGATTGTATTTCCCTCAACATGATGTTGAATCAGATGGTATTTTATATTGATGTGCTTCGTTCGATCATGGAACTTTTTGTTCTTGGCCAAATTTATTGCAGAAGTGTTTTCAATAATGGTAGAGTTGAATGCATTTGTTTCACCTGCAAATCTTCCAAAATTTTCCCGAGCCACACAATTTCCTTTTTTGCTTCAGTTGCTGCCACATATTCTTCCTCTGTTGTGGAATCTGCTAGAACTGATTTTTTGTGTGGCCTCCAGGAGACAGCTCCTAATCCAAGAATCATAACATAATTTGAAGTATATACCCCAGTTTATTTGTCTCCATCGAAGTATAAATCAGAGTATCCAATCAAGATGAAGTCGCCCACCTGTGTATACTTGAGTCCCCTTCAAGTACTTTAGAACTCTTTTTGTAGCAGATCAATGTCCCTCACAAGGATTTTTCATAAACCTGGAGAGGATTCCAATAAAAAATGAAATGTTTGGTCTAGTAGCTGAGACTTCCTACAAGATGTCTATACTTTGTTGCATCCTCAAATTCTTTTCCTTCAATGGATGTGAGCTTACAATTATGTTCCATTGGAGTATTCAAAGGATTGCAATCAAGCATGTCAACATGTTCAACATATCTCCAATGTACTTCTTCTAAGGGAGGAATATAAAATTCGGATGTTGAGTTACTTCAATACCAAGATAGTAGTGAACATAACCAAAGTCAATCATTTCAAAACCTTTCCTCAATTCCTTATTTATGGATGCAATGTAGCTCTCATTGTTGCTTGTCATCAAAAGATCATCTACATACACCACAAGATATACAACTGTTTTTCCAACTTTCTTGAAAAATAAAGTTGCATAATCAAGATCATAATGTTTGATGTTTAGTTTCAGAATATGCTCAATTAACTTCTCATACCAGGCTCACGGTGCTTGCTTGAGGCCATATAACGATTTCACAAGCTCTCATACTTTGTGTTCTTGGACGTTCACAAAAAATCCTTCTGGTTGGGACAAAAAAACATTTTCTTTCATATCTCCATTCAAGAAAGTAGTTTTTACATCCATTTGATGGAATTTCCAACCATTCTGAGCTTCTAAGGAAAAGAGGGTCCGGATGGTAGCCCATTTTGTTTTGGGGGTAAAAAGTCTCCCCATAGTTGACCCCTTATTTTTGAGCAAACCTTTTTCCACAAGCTCGGATTTGTGCTTGACAAGTGAGCCATCATATTTATACTTTTTTCTTGTAGACCCATATGTATCCAAATGGTTTGGTTTCCAACAAAGGATCAAATAACTTCTAGGTGCCATTATTTATCAAGGAATCATATTATTTTTGCATAGCTTATTTCCATTCATCATGAGAAGCGACTTCTTTGAAGAAAGTTGGTTTAATATCTGTAAACAGATTCAGTTCATATTAATAAGAAACATCCATATCAACAGGTGAATCAAAATCATCTACATCACCTCCATTTTTCCTGGTTGTACTTATGGTTCCTCTCTTTCCAACCCCATAAGGGTGAACACTTTCAAGTGTATTTGTCAGCCATTTTGGATGACCTTTCTGAGAAGGCCCAAGATACTTAGTTGACTGAGTTGGGGCTAAATCAAGATTTAGTCTCCCAATTATGTCAATCACATCACTCAAAGTGTCATTAGTGGCTGGAGCTTCATGTGGGGGAGAGAATGTTTCAGAAGAACATTCCACATATTGATCCAGTATAGGAATCGCCCCTTCGAGATGTGGAATTTGATTATCAAATAATTTAAATGACTTTACATGTCTGAATCTACCCAAGCGATCAAGTTGTTGCTCAACAAAATTTTCAACCTTGGAAGTTTCAAGAAATATGACATCTCTAGATACTACAAACTTCTTATTAAATTCATCATAGAGATAGTATGATTTGGAGGTATTTGAATACCCCAATAAGATACACTTATGACTCCTTACACCACGTTTGTTTCTTTGTTCCTTAGGTATGAAGGCATAACAGGTGGAACCAAAGACCCTAAGATGATTTGCCGAAGGAATGTGGCCATACCACGTTTCATAAGGAGTCTTGTTTCTAATATCATTAGAAGTAAACCTATTCTTTATATACAGAACACATATAAATGCATCAACCCAAAACATCATGAGTTTCACATTCTTGAAAAACATCATGGAACGTGCCATATTTAAGATTGTCATGTTAATTCTTTGAGCTACTCTGTTCTCTTGGGGATTATAAGGCACAATTGTTTGATATTTTATCCCATGCTGACAAAGATAGTTTTCAAATTCATTTGAAGTGTACTCTTTTCCATTATCAATGTGAATAGAGCCAATATGAGATTGTTCATCATTTTCAATCCATGCATGAAAGTTCCTGATTGTTTGAAAAGCATTAGATTTGTTCTTCAATAAATAAACCCACACATTCTGGTGTATTCATCAATAAATTTAATCATATATTTATTACCATTTGCAGAAGGAACAAGAATTGGGCCACATAAATATAAATGAATGAGTTCAAGTTTTCTATGTGCTCTAGAATATGAATCATAAAAATATTGCTTTCTATGCTTTCCTAGAATACAAGCATCACATTACTTAAGTTTCCCAGGAATTGTAGGAAAACCAGTAACACAACTTTTCTTCAACATATGAAAGTTGTCATAATTCAAGTGTTTAAATATAGCATTCCATAAAATACTTGATGGAAATGTACCTTCATCATAGTGAGAACTGTATGCAAAGTTTTGTGCATGAGCATAGGTACCTTGCATCTTCAAAAGTATTTCTTCTTATTTCCCCATCATGACAAGTGAGTGATATGATGCTTTTCTGACCTCAACCTTGCCATAAAATATATGGATGGAGTGTCCTTGCTCACGGATGTGGACCAAAGATAGCAAGTTTATCCTCATCTCCTCGAGGTCTAGAACATCATGTAGAAGAAAGTCCAGAAGACTAGACAATTTGAACCCGTTGGTGCCAAGCCTTGATGGCTTGAGTTTTGACTTGTCTACAAAGTATACTGCTCCATCAACATTGTCAGTAAATTCTTCAAAAAAATATCTTCTAAAAATCATGTGGAAAGTTTCTCGGGAATTAAGAAACCAATCATATTTCCATGAAGCAAGTGAAGCATTGAACAAGTCTTAATTTACTCCAATATTACAATGTGCCACACCATAATGAGAATATTTAGGTGGTTTACCTTTCTCTTTTTCATGGGTTTTACCTTTGGCTTCATTTATTTCCTGCTCAATTTTTTCCCAAGGAAACTTACATGTGGATGCAACATGTCCATCTCTATTGCAACGTATGCAATGAAGATCAAACTTTTCTCCTTGGAATTGTTTGCCCCCCTTGCCTCTAAAATTTCTTCTTCCTCTTCCACTTCAGCTACCTCTTCCTCTAGAGGAATCTTGAGCACTATTATTCTCTCTATGTGCAAGACACACAAATTATTTAGAAGAATGAGGATATTTCTTCTTCCCAAAAGTTTTTTCTCTCTCAACAAACTTCTTCTCAAGGGAGTCAAAGGTAATCTCCTTGATATTTCCACTTGCTTGCAATGACTCAAGATAATGTGAATAAGTGTTATATAATTATTTGACATAATTTATAAGAGGAATTCCTATTTCAACACTAGTTTTTTTAATATCATGCATAATAGATCTTACTTCAAATGCTAAAGCAAGAGGGTCATCATTTTTCAATTCAAGAATAAACAATTTAATCATCAATTGGACAACTTCAAGTTCAGAGTGTGATTCATATAATTCCTTCAACTTCTTGAAAGCATCATAAGCATTTGAGAATGGTGAAATATGGCGACTCCTCTCTTAATTTACAGATGCTGTAATCAAGGCATATGCATTGTTTTTCTTGTTTTCCCAGATGGCGATCTCCTTATCTGAGGTGGGATTTGTAAGTGCATTTTCTCCTTATCCTTCATAAATTCCTCTCCAAAACTCATTAAATGAGAGTGTGCTTTATCTTCCTTGACCATTTAGGATATTTCTCTTTTCCGGAGAGAACTGGTCCAACAATAAATATCAATGAATGCAATTTAAATATGTGTACTATGTTGCTAATATAAAAAAATTACACTTTGTGGTCGTAGAAACACCAATTCATATATATAATAGAGGTAAATATGGGGGGATAGTTATATGACGGGAGGGCTTATATGGGGAGGGTTATATGAGGGGAGGTAATTCGTTACATGGTTAACATGACACAAAAGAAAATTTACGCAAATGGTAGTGGGAGTGAATTGATATCGGAGTAGATGTATGAGAAACATGGTATGCAACCAACGCCACAATGTATTAATGTCATGCCACACAAACAGTGAGGAGGAGAGATAATTTTTGGGGAGAGGGCTGAAGAGGGATGAGAGGGTATGAAGGAGTCACTTATGCGAGGAGTGGTGGCTATTGGGGAGAGGACCGAAGAGGGCTGGTGCTGTGGGAGCTGCAGTCGAGGGCCGAAGGGAGTCGAAAAAAATACATAAAGAGGTAAGGGAGTCGAAGTTGAGTGTGGTGAGGACTGGGGAGACACAAACTGTGGAGGTCGACTATGTATTGGACTGTGTTATATGTTGGAAAACGAAGAATGCAACCACATCCAAACAACAGAGACGTGTATTATGGAGGGTTGATAATCGAGAGTTGGGCGGTGGGAGGTATGAATGTGGGAGGTAACTTGATGGATTTTTTTTTCAAAAAACTCAAGACGGTGACCCTGCACTATAATGAAGCCTGATATTTTTTAATTAACACACGAAAAATGCCAATTTCACTTCTTAGGAAAAAAATGCGTATAACACCGACATTCATTCATCAACCATCGAACATATAAGATTCTAAATAGGCTTACCACACACAAACGCCATTGAATCTTGAACATGAGTCACATAGCACCTCCAGGCAGCACAACAACACACAAAAACCAACAACTATTTCTCACCAGTCTCCCAAAACAGCAAAGACGACTGTAAAAAAACTAATGAGGAGGCAGAAAAGACAATATTTTTTTAAACTACAAGATAGAGGTGACAATTCTACAAAAAAATATGCAAAACATGGGCAGGAGGGAGTTACAAGGGTTAACTCCACAAAATGTATTTTTTTTTGCATTAAGGTTGATCATAGATATATACATTGAGGGAGAGACTCTTGGGCTCCATCTCCTAATGTCTCTTCATATTCCATCTCTCCTTATTTTCTATTTACATTATTTTACATATATTGACCCAATCCAAATGATTAGGTGTCAAATATATATATATATATATATATATATATATATATATATATATATATATATATATATATATATATATATATATATATATATATATATATATAACACATATATTAAAGTTATAATGTCGTAAAATTAACTATCAAAGGCACATTTTTACAAATTTCTGGAAGTTAGTTTCAAAATCGACTTGACAGTTAAATTAGGGAGAGGAAATAAAATCTGGAAATGAAATTTGGGAAGTGTTGGGATTCAAGGAGTTTTGGAGTCATGAATATATTGTAATGAAGAAATATCTCATAAACTCAATAATATAAATTAGTTTTGATTCCAGTAGTGGGTATAGTTGCAAGTATTGTTTTCTCTTCTATGTGTGTTATTTCATTTCTATTTTTTCCTTTTTTGAATGTTGTATGATGCAGTAGGTTGCTTCAATTTAGACTCATGAATTTTTTTTGTATACTCATGTAATTTAAATTTGAAACCCTTAATGTGTGCTCCATGTTCCAAAAACTCATTCACACTTTCCTTTTTTGTTCACAATTCCCTCTACAAAGTTGAGGCCCATATTCTTAATTTCCTATGCTAAAACCCTATCTCCTTCATTTTATTCTAAACAACATAATTAATTTAACGCCTCTACAACCATCATTTCTTGTAGCCATTCTGTTTGTGAAGGATGGGTTTTTGAATTAGATAATTCATTTCTACTTTCATGGCCTATCCCTCTGGCCAAAGATTATAATATTTATTCATAAATATTTAGATGTCATGGGCATTGGTTCCCTCACAGTGAGGAACTGTCTCCGGGAAATCAGCATCAAATTGGCGTCGTTTTCGGGGACAAAATTGAAATATTTTCCCTTGATTTCATAGAGTTTATACTTGAGGGTGACAAGAACAAGTTTTTGGATGCAAATCTTCACCAATTCATTTCATATTTGAGCATTTATTTTTCTAGGATTTAATGGTTTTCTCTACATTCTTAACCAATACGTTTACCCGACTGTATTTTACTAGGATCTGTGGCTATCCTCATCATATTCTTGCACTTCATGATTGGAATGAGTATCTTCCAAGATTCAGTGGAGATGCATATGAAATTATGGTTCAACGTCTTAGAAGCTTTCATGAATGCATGGAGCAACAGGATATTATTCATGAAAATGTGAAGATGAAGTTGTTCATGTTTCTTTGGACGAGGAAGCAAGAGTTTGGTATATATTTTTCATTCATTCAAGTATTTCTTCTTTGAATGATTTCCATGCAATATTTAATTCATTTTGCAAAAAAATACATTCACAAGAGTTTCTTTTTAAAGATTGTTGCGAGTATTATGATTTAAAAAAAATTAAACTTATGATAATATACTGATGAGAAATAACTTCAAACTTTTCTATTCAATGTTGATAACCTATAATGCATTCCAGGGGACCATAGCAGATTTATTTGTGAAGAGGTTTTTAAATGTAAGAAACAATCTTTTTTCTGAAAAGGATGCTGGAAAATTGAAAAAAAAAATTTCTTTAACAACTCGACAAGAAAAATATTTGTTGACCATGCTTAAATCTAATCAAGGGTGCACTAAATATCATAAAATTTCATACTTACACTGAGAACAACCACTCTTTGATCAAGAAAATGAAAAATTTATTGTTCAAGAAGATGCCATGGAGTATGGTGAATGTGTGGACCAACCTCTTGAGTCTCTTGAAAACAGTTATAACTTTCATAACTCGTATGGTCTTGTGAAATAAGGAGAAATTCAGCTTCAAGTTAATTCTTCCAAGTATATTTTTTTCAAATTCAAGCATGCTCCTAGTTATGGTACAAATGTTTCAGAGGAAGAACTAAATATATGTCATCTAACATCTTTGTTCACAAATAAATGTAATGAGAAACCAAAGGGTATTTTTGAACAACCACAACTCAAGTCGTGGATTTCCATATGTAAATAAGGTGTTAGTAAAAAAATCATTGTTCATGAGGATGTCATGAAACATAGGTGTAAGCGTGTTTCAAAGCAAAATTTTATTGACAATTTCCAAATTAAAGTGTTAGATGAAAAAAAAATTATGCACAAAGATGATGGTTTTGATGCAAATAGAAATATGGATGTTCTCTTAAGTTCTAATTGCACGCTTCTTTCTTCAAAAGAGCTCATAGAGCTACCCTCTGAATTGTTTGAAGACTATTGTAGATTCCATGATTCACATGGATTTTTCAATGACGAAAGTATTTAGCCGCAAGTTTTTTCAAATAAAACTTATTTTGTCAATTTTAAAGAAGCCCCTATTTATGATTCATATTTGTCAATTTCAAAGAAGCCCTATTTATGATTCATATGGTTTTGATAGAGAGTTGGATACTAGTTCCCACAAATTTGTTTGCAAGAAAATGGGAAAGAGATGGTTCCAAAAGAATTTAATGATAAATATATTCTCCTAAGAGAAAAAAGGTGACTATAACTTGAAATGTTATGAGAATTACCCAACAATATTTTCATGAAGAGATCGGAGTTGAAGAATTTAAAAATAAGGATGGTATAAATTCGCTAAATCATCATAGTGGTAGAGAAAAAGATAGTAGTTGGAAAATTTCTTATGATATATATCAACATACTTATATTGAATCAACGAAATGTTTCAAATCTGCTCACCAAATATTCTGTGATCATATAGAAGATTACATGTCATCCATCTTTGGTGATCAACAAATATCAGTTTTGGTGTACGTATCAAATATTTTTCCCGAAATTTTCATGTGGTGCATGCTTGTTTCTATTTTTAGATTTCAAGAACATAGAGGTATTAGGTGCAACACTTAAATGTTATTTTGGTACCACTAGAAGGTTGACTTCATTTAGGTGAATTTAACTTTGTTTATAAGTAAGAGTTGTAAATAAATAAACTTAGGAGTTGAACATTTTATTTTTTTGTTGCAGTTTCTCAGTTGATGAATAAGGGAAGTTGTCTCAATTAAAACTAGTTTGAGAGATTTCATATTTCAGTTTTCAGACATGAGGTTTGACTTCATGCCCAACCAAGGCTACTCACCTACAGTTCTGAGGGCTTCACATGCAAAGTGTTGTCCCCAATTGGAGTCAATATTTTGTAGCTAAATATTGTGAGCCCTGTATTTAGCATACATGGGTTTTTCTTTTAGTAAAAGTGGTAATATTTTCCATGCTTTTTCACAGAAGTTCCTCAGATTACCTGAGCTTTAAATAAAAGGAAAAAGGAATTGCATGAAGTGTTTGTTTCACAATACATCAAAAAATGAGATTTGAATCTAAGAAGGTTATTGTAGATACTATTCGTATTCAAGATATCTCAGAAGCAAAAGAATACGACCAGTCTCATTTTTTGTGAATTCATTAAAGATTGTGAATCGATTTATTTTTATACACATATTCTTTACCTTCTTGGTAATAAAGGACTGAACTCTGCATATTATAGAAATTATATTCCTTTTAATTTATGCCTAAGATATTTTTTGATGGCATGCCTCCTTGGTTTAACCCACATTCACACTCTTGTGGATATAACTAAAATTAAATTTGGGCAAACTCTACACTTTAACTTCCAATCCGGCCATTCTTAAATATGGGGAAGTTTTACCTTTCTACTGTTCTATGGTTATAAACCATAGCCAAACCGCACCTCATGAACTCATCGGATGAATATTCCGCTTGGTTTAAACCCAAGTATCCCCATTATGCAATGGTCACCCTTAACAATTCATATTTGAGCAATGATTCATATGCGCTCATTTACATATATCCACATCCTCCTATTTATAAAATTTGGATAAGACCCAATTCAATGGAAACCGAATCAACAATCGAACATCCCAATGTAAATGAGTATTGAGCATATTCGGAACTTACCCCTTGACAACCTTCGAATACGCACTCATATAATGATTCATCCACATAACTTCGACCTTGGTTTAATAACCAAATTTCATTTGTATAAAACCTTTCCACGGCATATTAACATATCCCCTCCTCATGGGAAATATTTATAAACCTCTACCTTGACTTTAAACAAACCCAACAATAAACAATATTAAGGTTTGGCCCATAGCTTATTACCTTGCGTTAACGATCACGCCCATCCAACGGCTGTGAGTCTATTGCGCTTCCACCCCATCATCCAACATTAGTCATGCGATCAATTTGCACAGCATTTATCTCTCAGAATTTACGTGACGAACTAGGCCCTAGCCTTTAACTCGCCCTTCACATCCCACGGCTGACGCATCCTCGCACCAAATGCCAATGATGCAACGGCTGTAAGTGATATCACGTTTTTTCAAAGGCCGAGCGTTAACGCTCTAGAAAAAGCGCGATAAAAGTGGTTTTCATAAACCGCTCCTGGACACGCGTCCTTCATCCAATGGAATTGCGTTTTCTTCATAAAATTTATTTACCGCTTCTAAACTGCACGAGACCACCGGTTTTCAACTCTGAAACTGCTTTCACTGTTCATGCCTCACGGTTCCATCACACTTAGTCATTCAAGGTTTCGTTCCTTCTCTCGCTTTCAATTCCGCTTCCTTGTATTTCTTCTGCGCCATTGTTTATAAAACCTCCGCCTTCACTCTTGTTTATTCTCTTGGTACACAGTTCCGCTGCCAAATCAAAGCACCATTTTACCTCCCGACTTCTCAACACGGGCTCTTCATATTCAAATTCTTGAACCCTTCGGCTCTATAATACCGAGTTGCATTTCACCGAAACATAGATACAATTTCGAGACCCAGGTCTTGTTGTACTGGTTATGTATAACCGAGGTTGTAACCAATTCTCCTCTAGCATTCTGACTAACGCATAAGGTATATATGTCAGGAATCTCGAAAGGGACCGAAGTATCCTTCTTGCAGCGAACACATACATTCAATGTGCTGTTAATATCCTACTCCATTTCTTATTGAAGTTAAAAATACTCCCTATGCAGGGTCAACCAAACAATACTCATATAACCCTTAATCTCATATAGATGATTAAAAACCTTTAACTCCAAATCACAGGGCCGACATTAACACCGAATTGCCAATCATATACAGAACATCAATTGAGACCCTAAGCTATAGAGTATATCCATACATTCTTATGCCATTGCTTACTGAATTCAAAGGTCATTCACACAGTAAATAGATCAATCAATACACATACATTCAGGAACAAATTCTTTCATAACATATACATAGATTTACTTACAAAACTCTTATTTGGCCAGGTCTTCAATTCGGTGGCCCTTCTACCTCACTACTCTGCCTCTACTGATCCCAGCTCTGTCTGCGTAATGCCTTTTAGGCTTACAATTATACAAGATGGATAGTCAATCGATTCAGTTCCTACAATGATTCGACAAACTCCTCAATCCTAAATTTAGCCTAACTCCCTAACTGCTCTAAACTGATTCTTCCCATTCTAATCGACTTCTCCTGTCCTCTAATCATTCGAGGGCAGTTACAATTATCTCTAATTTTAATCAAAATGAGTTAAAACCTACTCAATTCATTACATAAGTCTAATTCCCTTGAAAACTCAAAACCCCTAAGTCTAATAAAACATATGGAATTTGTTTTAGCCTAATTCCCCTACATCAGACTCCCCAAGTTAAAATGATTCATGATCTCCTGATCACATGTTTTCATCCTTGTCTTCCTGGATGCCATACTTTGTTCTACAACTGGTCATCTGTTGCAATATTCTTCTTTTGCACTTCTCCAGGCTTCCATACTTTACGCTGCATCCTTCCACTTGCTATGCCTTCATAGTCTGTGACTGTCTTCTTCTTGTTGCTGATGTTTCTCTGTTTTCTTGCTGCTGCCTTCCTCTGAGACACTTTCACCATCAACTTTCTCATAAATTCAACTTCTCTGTCTAATATGTCTTCTGACTGCTGGACACTGCTTCCTCTTGATTGCAGAACTTCTGCTTCTGCTGACTGAGTTCTTATTTGTTGAGTTCTTACTGCTGCCCTAGCTTTAGCTCTACCTCTAGTTCCTGTGCTAGCTCTAGCTCCAACTTTAACTTGCTGAGCTCTCACGCTTACTGCTACCCTATCATCCATACCCTCTTGTTCTATGCAACAGTAAAACTCTTCCTGATTTTCACTTATGACAATTTCTTCACTCTCTGACTTCAACAATCCTCTGGACTGGTATTTAAATTGCCAGTCAATGTCATCCTCTCTTTTCCTCTATTCCCGGACCAAACATTCTTTAGTCCTTCCATCAGCACCTGCAATCATAAGACAAACATCAAAGTTATAGAATCTTTGTGTCTCTTTCTCCTCTAGCAACACTTCAAATTGTTGCCCTGCCAATTCATTCTCTTCTCCAAATGTTTTCGGCAAACATCTCAGCCATCTCTCTTGTATAACCATATCATCAATATGCTGCAAACTTGTTTTAGCATGTTCTTCTTCTTCTTCCTTGAAAATATTCAGTAATTGTCTTCCATCTTCTTGATTGATTCGGCCAATCAAATCAAGTTCTTCTAACTCTGCATTTTCACCTTCTATCAAGGTAAAATCCTGATTCTCCACTGTTGTAGCAGTCCCAAAAGTCTGCCCCACAAGTTTCTATTGGCCCATCAGACAAGTCAATTCTTCCTTGTCACCAATAGTAACAAGTTTCTACATATGATACATGATAGCCTCACCTTCTTTCAGCAGCCCATCTTCATTCAAGACAACTCCAAGTGATGGATTGTCTTCTGCAGTCCCAGTCAACACAACCAACTTGTCAATTTTTAAATCACAAGACCCAATGGTCTCAATTGATGATCCAGTCACCAATTCTCCTTTATGTAGTCCTAAGTCCTTTCCAAGACTCAGAAAATCTCCACTGTCTTCATTTATTTGTATCTTCACATTCTGCAATCCCCAATTTTGAAATTGAGGTCCTTCCTCTTGCATTGAATCCTGCTGATTCAGCATAATCTCCAGCAACTTAAATTCTTCATTCCATGGATTAAAATCTTCCATAGAATTCTCCTCCTCTTTTAATTGACTGCCCAATGGTGTCAACTTTCCTTCAGCATCAACATAATCTGCATTCACAAAACAATTGTTAAAACAAAAATCATAAGGCCTTAGTGCCTTTTCCTCCTCTGCTAGCATTTTAGTATGCTGTCCTGAAATTTCTTCCTTCTCTATCAGCACATTAGTAGCTGATTCCAATCCTTCAAATAGTTCTTGAGACTGTCAGTTAGTCTCTCTTCTGCATCATCCTCTCCAAGGATGTCCTCTTGTTCTAGTTCATAAAGATGAGCCTTCTTACCCTCAGTCATCTCTGCCTTTACCATCTGAACACCTTTTCTCTGTGTTTCTGTCCTCTACTCTAGAACACTTAACTCATGCCACAAACCTGTCATCTCATCTGAGAAAACATTCATACTGCCTTCACTATCTTTCTTTTTACCACAAGTCAAGTTTCCTGCTGTCACTATTTCTCCATCTTTCATCAGAATAGAATTATGATCTTCCATCTCTGCAATAATTCCAGTTATCTGTCCATCACTGCTCACTTGGCCATTTAATAATTTTTTTTTGTCATTATCAACATTAATAACAAATTGATCACCATCAGACAAAACTGTCATGTCTCCATTGAAACAATTTCTTCCATTAAACAAGGAATTTATGAATTCCTTCTGCTGTAGTAACTCAATCTGATCTTCATCTAGAAGATAATCATCATCATATCTTGCTTGGTAACATTCAGCTTCACTGAACACAGTTTCATCATATGAACTGGTTTCTTCAATACCTGCACTCACACACATCTTGTCAGTTGTAAAACCATGAGACCCTATGGTCTCATTTGATGAATTGATCATCAAATCTTCTTGTTGTTCCAAGTCTTCTATACATTTCGGAAAGTCTTCAATGGTATTTCTTTCAGTTTCTTCAAGCTGTCCAATTGACTGCTCAAATTTTAGCTTCTGGCCCTCCTCATAAGTTAAATCTCCTCTGTTTCCAATATGTTGGAAAGAAAAACTTTTCCCTAACTGTGTATGGACATTTTCAAAATATTTGGCTATTCCATTTTCTTCCTTAGTGACAACATTAGCAGTTTTTTCTTCTTCACATGTTCTTCCTGCAAACATACAAAATTTGTCAGATTTAAGGCCATTTGACCTCTTGGTCTCACTTGAAGCTTTAGTCTTCAAGTCCTTCCCCAAATACTCAATCATTCTGAGTAATTCCTCCTTCAGCTGAGCATTTATCATTTTCTCTCTCTTCATCTATAGCCTCTGCCACTTTACCTTCTTCTTCATGAGCCAACCAACTCTCTGGCTTTCCTTTACCATTATTTCCAATTTGTTGAACTGCTCCTGGATCTCAGCTACCTCTTTCCAATATTCCTCATCAGTGAATTTCTTCCTCATGCCATTTTCTTTGGCATATTCCTTCACTCTTCTGTTGTGGACTCTCTCTGAACCTCTGCAATCTCTACTATGGCTATCAGTAGCCATTTTCTCCTCTATGAGTTCTTCACTCACAAGCTACACTAAGCCTCTGCAACAACAAGCTCTCTTGCTGCAACTTACCTCACCAATCCTTTCCTCCAGATCTGGCTTTTGGCAAGTACTGGTCCCCTATCTGCTGGAACCTCTTGAGCACTCTCTTCTGCTCCCTCTAGGCTTCACTCTGCAACTTTTCTCAAGAAAAAATCTGTTCTTCTTTCATCCAACCTCTGTTTGGAATCCTCCAGGTTCTGCCACACTTTCTTCTTCACTTTAGAATCCTCTGCTGGACTCTTTCGTCACTGCTCGCAAAGCTGTGATCTGCTTTTGCTGAGATTTCTTCAATTGCCTGCAATCTGAGTTCTGCAAACAATACTTCAAACTAGAGTTAAATACTGCTCATCAACTCACCTTCAGAGTTTGTTCAACACTCACTTGTAATTGCTTCTGCAATTTCTCCCAATGCTCTGCTGTATCGCACGCTATCTTGTCAGATTTAAATCTGATCTCCTTGTCATCACACCTGTGTTCAAATCTTTCAAAACATAACTGGGCAATCTTCAAACACTTTTTCTTCAACTCCAGATTCTGAAAATCTGAGTACCCTCACTGCAAACCTAATCAAATCTGCAATTTCTGTCAAATAGATTTGAAAACCAACTTTCTTCACTGCTTCAGTACATATGAATTTTAGAAACAAATTTTCAAAGAGCTATTTCAATTCTAGCTTTGATACCACATGATGGCATGCCTCCTTGGTTTTACCCACATTCACGCTCTTATGGATATAACTAAAATTAAATCTGGGCAAACTCTACACTTTAAATTCCAATCCGGCCATTCTTAAATATGGGGAAGTTTTACCTTTCTACCATTCTATGGTTATAAACCATAGCCAAACCGCACCTCATGAACTCATCGGATGAATATTCCGCTTGGTTTAAACCCAAGTATCCCCATTATGCAATGGTCACCCTTAAAAATTCATATTTGAGAAATATTCATATGCGCTCATTTACATATATCCACATCCCCCTATTTATAAACTTTGCATAAGACCCAATTCAATGGAAACCGAATCAACAATCGAACATCCCAATGTAAATGAGTATTGAGCATATTCGAAACTTACCCCTTGACAACCTTCGAATATGCGCTCATATAATGATTCGTCCACATAACTTCGACCTTGGTTTAATAACCAAATTGAATTTGTATAAAACCTTTCCACGCCATATTAACATATCCGCTCTTCATGGGAAATCTTTATAAACCTTGACCTTGACTTTAAACAAACCCAACAATAAACAATATTAAGGTTCGGCCCACAGCTTATTACCTTGCGTTAATGATCACGCCCATCCAACGGCTGTGAGTCTATCGCGCTTCCACCCCATCACCCAATGATAGTTGCACGATCAATTTGCACGACGTTTATCTCTCAGAATTTATGCGACAAACTGGGCCCGAGCCTTTAACTCACTCTTCACATCCCACGGCTGATGCATCGTCGCACCAAACACTAATGATCCAACAACTGTAAGTGATATCGCATTTTTTCAAAGGCCGAGTGTTAACGCTCCAGAAGAACGCGATAAAAGTGGTTTTCATAAACCGCTCCTGGACACGCGTCCTTCATCTAATGGAATCACGTTTTTTTCACAAAATTTATTTACCGCTTCTAAACTGCATGAGACTACTAGTTTTCAACTCCAAAACTGCTTTCATTGTTCATGCCTCACGGTTCCATCGCACTTACTCGTTCAAGGTTTCGTTCCTTCTCTTGCTTTCAATTCTGCTTCCTTGTATTTCTTCTGCGCCATTGTTTATACAACCTCTGCCTTCACTCTTGCTTATTCTCTTGGTACACAGTTCCGCTTCCAAATCAAAGCACCGTTTTACCTCCCGACTTCTCAACACGGGCTCTTCATATTCAAATTCTTGAACCCTTCGGCTCTACAATACCGAGTTCCATTTCACCGAAACCCAAATAAAATTTCGAGACCCAGGTCTTGCTGTACTAGTTATGTATAACCGAGGTTGTAACCAATTGTCCTCTAGCATTTAGACTAACGCATAAGGTATATATGTCAGGAATCTCGAAAGGGACCGAAGTCTCCTTCTTGCAGCGAACACATACATTCAATGTGCTGTCAATATCCTACTCCATTTCTGATTGAAGTTCAAAATACTCCTTATGCAGGGTCAACCAAACAATACCCACATAACCCTCAATCTCATATAGATGATTACAAACCTTTAGCTCCAAATCACAGGGCCGAAATTAACACCGAATTGCCAATCATATACAGAACATCAATTGAGACCCTAAGCTACAGAGTATATCCATACATTCTTATGCCATTGCTTACTGAATTAAAAGGTCATTCACACTGTAAATAGATAAATCAATACACATACATTCAGGAACAAATTCTTTCATAACATATACATAGATTTACTTACAAAACTCTTATTTGGCCAGGTCTTCAATTCGGTGGCCCTTCTACCTCACTACTCTGCCTCTACCGATCCCAGCTCTGTCTGCCTAATGCATTTTAGGCTTACAATTATACAAGATGGATAGTCAATCGATTCAGTTACTACAATGATTCGACAAACTCCTCAATCCTAAATTTAGCCTAACTCCCTAACTGCTTTGAACTGAATCTTCCCATTCTAATCGACTTCTCCTGTCCTCTAATCATTCGAGGGAAGTTACAATTCTCTCTACTTTTAATCAAAATGAGTTAAAACCTACTCAATTCATTACATAAGTCTAATTCCCTTGAAAACTAAAAAACCCCTAAGTCTAATAAAACATATGGAATTTGTTTTAGCGTAATGCCCCTACATCATTTTTTAAAATGCAACAATTAAGACAAATCTTGTAATAGCATTAGCAAAGTTTGGGACGTTGATTGAGATTTTAAAAACCTTGCTTATTCATATTGCTGCAGTAACATTTCTGTTTCTTTTTAAGATCCTTGAGCGGGTTTCATATTTTGGGAAGAAAAAATGGTCATCCTTTTGAAAAAGAATATATTTACAAAAGAAGATGGCACGTTGACTATCTAACTTAACTTCAGCGATTTTAAAACTAATTTCGACTGCTTA
Organism: Pinus albicaulis; assembly: GCA_034641835.2. NCBI lineage: Eukaryota > Viridiplantae > Streptophyta > Pinopsida > Pinales > Pinaceae > Pinus > Pinus albicaulis. The sequence continues at coordinate 1,060,110,643 of CM076570.1, forward strand.
TTGCAGAAAAATGGAGCAAAATTTTTAAAATATGTGATTTGGGTTTTGTGTAGAAGGACACCAATTAAGTTCCTCTAGATCAGTTTTAGGAAATTGCGAATTGTTTAGGAGATATCACCCGATTCTTTGAAGGATATATACACAATTTTTGCAAATGACTCCACATTTCTAAACACATTTATGAAAACTAGGTTGCTTCATTATCCTATTTTTATAAACTTGCAGGCTCACTGTTATATCTCTGGAAGGATTTTTGTTGGGCTTTGTGATAATGAGATGGATTAATATTCATCATAAATCATGTACAAGAAAACTAGTTACAAAGTCGGCTCTAAAATTTTCAATGGTTGAGACATTAAACAAATTTTGGTCATAATTCCGATAATTTTTCTTGTTTGCTAGGGAGATGAGGGGTTATCATTAATCAAATGATATGAAAGGATTTTATACAACAATATATCTATCTGGACTGAATTTTGGCACATTTAAAATTAATCCATGAGCAGAAGGAGACACGAGATTTTTGATGGCTATGTTAGAACTTGAATTTGAAGGGTTATAAATGTTGGGTGCAAAACAAATTGTTATAATCCTTGCAGGTGATAGAATAGATCGACGATCGACAATACACTTGCTTAAATTAATGGGATATCGGGAGGTCAATATGCATGAAGGATAAGCTTATGAGAGGTCCTAAAAGTGTTTTCACCAAAAAAAAATAAAAATGCTTATCTAGTAATCGACGACTATAATTTATCTCGACACCACTCTTTCATATATCCAAAAACCGTGAGGGGTGGTCCGAGAGGCGATTTATGATTTCCAAAAACTTTGTGTGGTTTTTTCAACTTATGCATGAAGACAAACACTAGGGCCACTTTAATTTATCTGATTTGGAAATGGGACAGATTGCTTCTCCATCTGACTCTTGTATTCTTCCATTTTTCTGTGGAGTTTTACAATAAGCACTCCGAGATTCTCGACAAACTCTTCACTGAATAGGTTATCCCAAGAGCTAGCTGCCAGAATATCTGCATAATTTTCCCTGCTATTTTTGAAGGCCTCACATTCCAAAATGAAATGTTTTTCTGTTTCCACTTTTCCAGAAGAGAAAAAAATACATACTCTTTCCTCCCACATTTCTTTTGGTCTTTTCCAGTGCCCTGTTTCACAACAGAGTTGATTATAATTATTCCTTAATTGAGCAATAATATTTTTATATCTCCAATAAATATTGGCCCCTATGTACGCTTTTTGCTGATGATTATGAGTGGGTTTAAACTCTTCAATGTAATACTTCTTCTTTCTCCCTAGCTCTTTCTCCCAAGTACATTTGTGGAACTTATCCATAGCAAAAGTATTTATCTCTTTACTATTTGTAGGACACATGCCCAAGAAAATACCCCATTTACTAAACCATTTGTTATTTTGCCGCATCCAAGTCTTTTTTCTTTTGCACAATCTGTCATTAGACATAACCTTAGGCCATCTGCCCTCTTCCATTTTCTTAATTATTTTCAAATACCTTATAACTCGCACCATAGCAATTGCTTCAATGGGAGCAACCCTTGCTTCACTTAACAAGATAGCATAAGGAATTTTGAATTTGTTTGTAATCAAACACTTTTAAATTTTCTCCATTTTTTTCCACTGCATCTCGGTTATGCTGCTGGCCCACAGTTCATAATCGTAGAGAATCACCAGAATCACTAGAAGCCCAAAAAGAGTTAGAGTGGTTTTATAGTCCCACAACTATGCCTCTCTACACTTGTTTTGAAGAGCATAAAATGCTTTCCAACCCCCAAAAGTTCTTTTCTTTCTACAACCATCCCAACTTAAATTTTTGTTGAAGTCAATTCCAAGGTATTTATAGTGTGAAACTTCTTCCAGACTGTTTCCTTCAAAGTAGAACTTATGTTGGTTATGCTTTCATTTGTTAGGGAAAACCATTATTTTCGTTTTTCTAATATTGACTTGCATCCCCACCTTTCTAAAAAAATGCTCAAGGGAACGTAAGTGCTCTAGTAAGCCAAGAGTTAATTTAGCAATCAATATAAGGTCATCTGTGTAGAAAAGAAGCCTTATAACAAACTTTCCCAAATGGATACTGTCACCCCCTTGTGAATTTAACCACTCTTCAAGCTTGTCAATATATAAACCAAAAAGGGTAGGAGACAATGGGCAACCTTCCTTGACCCCGATATCGCTTCTAAAACTTATAGGAATTCCTGTTGAAGTTCTAATTTTGACTTTCACCTCTTCATACAACGTATGCACAACCACTCTCAAATTCTTGGGAACCCCGAGTTCCTCCTTTTTGCGCCAAAGATTATCCCTAGGAACCGTATCAAAGGCTTTTCTGAAATCAACAAAGCAACAAAAAACTTCTTCCTTTTTTTCCCAAAAATTTTCAATGACGTGCCTTAAAGTTATACAATGATCAACTATTGATTGTTTAGGTCTAAAAACTGCTTGTCCTTTAGCACATTTATCTATTTTTTCTACCCACTTGCTCATTTTCTTTTCTAACATGCTTCCAAATAACTTTGCAAACAAGGGGTTTATCATTATGGTTCTATAATTGGAGGGATTTTTGACGTCACCACTCTTGAAAAGAGGTATTTCCATAATAGTTGTCCAATCTGTGGGGAACCCCTGCTGTATGATGTTGTTGAAATTTTTTGTGATGTGAGGTGAAAGAATTTTTATGCCCCACTTTAGATACTCTCCTTGGAGTTCAGCTAAGTATTTTTATTTTCCAATACCCAACTTCTTGATATCCATCTCTACCTCTTGCAATGTGAAGATTTTGTTGATCAACGGTTGTCATTGATGTCAACCCAAGCAGCACCAGGGGCTACCCCAATATTGCATGGGAATTTTTACCTACCAATTTAATATATTTTGGATTAAGAATTATTTTTATGGTTTCTACTTGTTGAGATGTTTCCATTGATATATGGCATGCCACGTAATTCTTCACGGTTTGAGAGATATTCATGTTTGAAGTTTGTACCCCCAGTTAGTGGGCTAAAACCCCATGGGGTTGTGGCATGGGTCATTGAAAAGTAATATTTAATATTTTTTAAGTTCCTAAAATCCCTTCCACGTTCACTTGCTGAAGCCCCTCTCAACGGAAGCATTTATATAAATTGTGATATTTATATCCTCCTTATGCAAGGGATTTTTCCATCTGAAACAGGTCATCGTAGAATTTTCTCTCTAACTTTTTTTTAACAAAGTTTCAGAAGTTGAAATTTTTATGAGGCGAATCTGAAATCCTGAGGAAGCTCCTGTACAAATTTAAGATCAATTTGCGCAATATTTTCGGAGATATGATCTGTGGAAGTCAGTGTTTTTGCAGGCTCTTGAAATTCATCTAAAAAAAGTGACCTTGGGAAAATCGTCGTAACTCTCTCTCTGAGTATCAGATTGGAATTATGTAAAAAGTGGTAGATAATGCAAGGACTATAGTTTTTTTTCTATCAATTTTAGAGCCGAATGAAGAAACAGTGACACGTGGTAAGCCGTACAAGTTCGCTCTGCTGAATAGTATATAATTAGGGCATTGTGAGAGATTGGGCATAAATCTCTCTTCAAGAATACAAATTGGGCTAGACCTGTGGCATTGGAAAGACAACGCAGAGGACTAATACAGGACCAAAAATCACATATTTGGGATATGAAATAACAGAGATACACCAGATTCAATATCGAGCTACTAGAAGGCAAGAAAATGCTAGATCATGTGTTGTCAAGGGCTGCAAAGGACCAGAATTTCTAGGGCAGCAAAGCAAAGAAAGGTGTAGCAAAGGGTAGCATGACAAGAGAATCAACCAAGGTGCAGAAAAGAAGCAAGAAGTTCATCACATGAAGTCTTCAAGTGGGCAGCACTGCATACAGTCACTGTAAAGGTATCATTATAGTAAGTCATTGTAAAAATTGCACTAGTGTTTATCTGCCAAGAGATGAAGAAGTAGTGTCGGGAGGTCTAGGCTCATCATTAGGTGGCTGTGTCATATTTGTGGTTATGGTCTAGTGTATCTTCTTATTCTACATCATTCTATATCATTGTAAATTGGACCAATTTCCCTGGTACATGAGTCCATTCTTCTTTTATTCTTCTATAGGGTGGTAGGGTGGTGCTAGGATTAGTTGTAGCTCATTGGGTGTTGAGGCATCTGTTCAATTGAATACTGAAGAATCTCGGGCATTGGAGCGTCCATCTAGTGGGAGCTAGAGAAGAATGCCTTTCTAGATTCAAGGAAGTTGGAGCTTTATTTTCAAATGGAGTTGAATATTAAAGAATTATTAGAAAAACATTAGGTGGTTTTTGTCCCGGAGTGGGTTTCCACCTTAAACTATTTGCATTTGTGTTCCTTTTTTTTACTACTATCATTGTACAAAAATTGATAATAATTAAATATTAACTAATGCTCTATTTTAAAGGAATACTGATTCCGCCCCTCTCTCAGTATTTTCAACAATTGGTATCAAAGCTTGGTTCCTTCAATAGTAGTTTAACAACTGGAAGGAGGTCATGGAGCATACCAGGAATGGTGTACCTCTGTTCAATGAAAATAATTATGCACTCTGGAAAGGAAGAATGGAGGTCTATCTCTTGGCACAAGGTTATGGAGTATGGGACTCTGTTTAAAATGGATTTACATCAACCACGGATGAACAAGGTAAGAATAGTTTGGTAAATGATGCAAAATCAAAGAATATTATTATCAGTGGACTTATTGAATCTTCATATCATAAGGTGTTGGGTTTTAAAACTGCCAAAAATGTATGGGACAAGCTTGAGAATATATATGCAGGTGACCCAAATGTTAAAGAAGCAAAGCTTCAAATCTATAGAGAAAAATTTGAGCAACTCAGAATGAAAGAAGATTGCAACATTGCTGCATACTTCCAATATGTTAATGAAATAACCAATACTTTGGAATGATTGGGAGAGCTAGTTGACGAGAAGACTATTATACGAAAGATTCTTAGAATGTTACCAGGGAGATTCAACCCAAAGGTATTGGTATTATAATACAGTGCAAATCTGGACAAACTCAGCAAAGAGAAATTACATGGAGTTCTCATAGCATATGAAATGAGACTTGATGAATAAGATGGTACTTCGCATCTAGAAACTGCGTTCGTTGCATCTAAGAAAACCAATAAGGACAAACAACCTTCAATTGAAAAGACATGCACCTGCAAGTGTGAAGAAAAGGGAGATGATGGAGAAGGTCTTCCAGATGAAGAATATGCTTACTTTACGAGAAAACTAAAAATTGGTAAGGGAAAATTAAAAGGTAAAATTCCATTGATATGTTTCGGATGTGGTGAGGTTGGGCATTTCGCAGCAAAATTTCCAAACAGAAGTGATGGAAACTCAAAAGGAAAGAAAGGCTTTAAGAAATTCAACAAGTAAGGATCCAAAAGGAACTTTCTCTCTAAAGAAGATAGCTCATCATCCGATGAAGATAATGACAGCGAAGAAGAAGCCAATGAGAGAGTATTGTTTATGGCCAAGCACAACAAACAAGAGGTATCAAACAATGAAGAAGAAGGATTGACCATAGAAGAATTTTCTAAGGAAGCAATCAAGCTTATAAAAGAGCTCAAGGCAAAGAAGATTCGTTCCAATACTCTTGAAGAACAAGTTCAAGGTCTCAAAATTGAAGTTGAAGAACACAAATGCATTGAAGAGTCACTTCAAAAGAAGTTGGAAGAAAGCAATCAAGAAAGGGAAGAATTAGAAGCCGAAGAAATCTTGCTGCGTAAGGAAGTGAAGAAAGGAAAAGATATCCAAAAATATGCCAACAACTCAAGGGCATTGGAAGAACTCATCAACAATCAACAATATTACAATGACAGAACTGAAATTGGTTACAAAGAATAAGAAGCAGGACCTTCTACAACAAAATACAATGAACCTATGAGATCTAACATGTATGTAGACTTCATTGGACAAGATTCGCAAGAACAACCTTGGAAGACAATTCCTCGACGAAGATTTCCATCCATGTACCAACATGTTTTTTATGGCTACTGTTATTCATGTGGAAAATTTGGTCATAAAGCTGTAGATCTGTCAAATATTAACCTCCCATGGCTCAGCGAAACATCAATAGATTTGAATATTTAAGATATAATACTGAATGTTACAAATGTCGAAACTTTGGACACATAGCCAGAGACTGTAGAATTGAAAATCCTCCAGAAGAATCTTCGAAGCCACAAAACAAACGAACATGGAAGAAGAAGAAGACTGATAATTGTGCTCTCGCTCTCAAGGCTCAAAACAACAAATATGTGTGGTATGTTGATAGCAGTTGCTCAATGGATATGATTGGAGATAGAAAGAAATTTGTATCTCTAAAAGAGAAGAAGGATGGAACCATGTCCTTTGGAAATGATGGATCTTCAAATGTTATAGGATCAGGTACAATCACTCTCGAAGGTAAAGATACTCTAGCCAAGAATGTTCTATTGGTTGAAAACATGAATCACAATCTGCTCAGTGTTGGACAAATGTGTGATCAAGGACACACAATACTATTCAACTCCACAAAATGTGAAATCGGGAAAGGCAAGTATGGTGAAATTGTGGCTACATCAAGTTGAGCTCCAAACGACATATATGTTATGGATGAAGAAACTAAAGCACGTCTAATAGCTAAAGAGGATGATATAATATTTGGTAGCAATGATGATCGACTAAGTAAGAAGTTTGCTACAAATATGCAAAGTGATTTCGATATGTATTTACTTGGTGAGCTGAAATAATTCTTAAGGCTTCAAATATCTCAGCAAGAGAAAGGAATATTTATATGCCAAGCTAAGTACATCAAGGAAATGCTCAAGAAATTCAGAATAGAAGATTGCAAACCCATCCTTACTCCGATGGTAATAGATTACAAATTGAGCATAGACGACTAATCTAAGGATGTGGATCAAAGGTTGTACAAATCTATGATTGGTAGTCTTCTATATGTAATAGCCTCCCAGCCAGATGTTATGCAAGTAGTTGGACAAGTAGCACGATTCCAAGCAGCACCAAAAGAATCACATACTATTGCCATCAAAATAATTCTTCGATATCTAAAGGGAACAACATAATATGGCTTGTGGTATCCCAAGGGTAACAATTTCATTATTCATTGCTTTACAGATGCAGATTGGGCAGGAAGTTTTGATGATCTGAGAGTACTCGTGAATCATTGGAATATCTTTGCCAGAAGCTTGGGATTCTCCCAAGTTCTCATTAGATTTTCCTTATTCAGAATATAAAGGGGGAGTGGAAGTGTGTACAGGTCCGCAAGATGGTTGTGTGCTAGGGGGAGTTACCATTTTCCATTGATGTCAAATGGGGAGAGAATGTTGTAGGTAGAGGTTTCATGATCGCAGGGGGAGTACTTGTGTTGCCATCAATGCCAAAGGGGGAGATTGTTGATCAACGGTTGTCATTGATGTCAACCCAAGCAGTACCAGGGGCTACCCTAATATTGCATGTAAATTTTAACCTACCAATTTAATATATTATGAATCAATAATGCTTTTGATGGTTTCTACTTGTCGAGATGTTTCCGTTGATATATGGCACGCCATGTAATTCTTCACGGTTTGAGAGATATTCATGTTTGAAGTTTGTACCCTCAGTTAGTGGGCTAAAATCCCATGGAGTTGTGGCATGGGTCATTGAAAAGTCATAATTAATATTTTTTAAGTTCCTAAAATCCCTCCCACGTTCGCTTGTTGAAGCCCCTCTCAACCTAAGCATTTATATAAATTGTGATCCTCATATCCTCCTTATGTAAAAGATTTCGCCATCTGAAACATGTCATCCTAGAATTTTTTCTCTAACTTTTTTTCTACGAAGTTTTAGAAGCTGAAATTTTTATGAGACGAAGCTGAAATCCTGAGGAATCTCCTGTACAAATTTCAAATCAAGGTGCACAATATTTTTGGAGATATGATCTGTGGAAGTCAGTGTTTTTGCAGGCTCCTAATATTCATCTCAAAGAAGTGACCTTGGGAAAATCGTCATAACTCTCTCTCTGAGTATCAGATTGGAATTATGTAAAAATTAGCAGATAATGCATAGACTGTAGTTTTTTCTCTATCAATTTCAAGCCTAATGAAGAAACAATGACATGTGGTACGCCATACAAGTTCTCTTTGCTGAAACAATATATAATTAGGGCATTGTGAGAGATTGGGCATAACTCTCCCTTGAAGAATCCAAATTGGGTCAGACTTGTGGCATTGGAAAGACGACGCAGAGGAATATTACAGAACCAAAAATCACATATTGGGGATCTGATATAACATAGATAAACCAGATTTAATATCGAGCTCCTAGAAGGCAATAAAAAGTTAGATCATGTGTTGTCAAGGGCTGCAAAGGACCATACTTTCTAGGGCAGCAAAGAAAAGCAAGGTGCAGTAGAGGGTAGCATGACAAGAGCAGCAAACAAGATGCAAAATAGTAGCAATAAGTTCATCACATGAAGTCTTCAAGTGGGCAGCACTGTATATAGTCACTGTAAAGGTATCATTGTACTAAGTCACTGTAAATACATTATTGTAAAAATTGTACTAGTGTCTATCTACCAAGAGTTGAAGAGGCAGTGTCGGGAGTTCTAGGATCATCATTAGGTGACTGTGTCATAGTTGGGGTTATGTTCTAGTGTATCTTCTTCTTCTACATCATTCTATGTCATTGTAAAGTGGACCATTTTCCCTAGTACGGGAGTCCATTCTTCTTTTATTCTTCTATAGGGTGGTAGGGTGGTGCTAGGATGAGTTGTAGCTCATTGGGTGTTGAGGCGTCCGTTCAGTTGACTACTGAAGAATCTCGAGCATTGGAGTGTCCATCCAGTGTGAGTTGGAGAAGAATGATTTTCTAGATTCTAGGAAGTTGGAGCTTTATTTTCAATTGGAGTTGAATATTAAAGAATTATTAGAAAAGCATTAGGTGGTTTTTGTCCCGGAGTGGGTTTCCACCTTAAACTGTGTGCATTTGTGTTCCTTTTGTTTATTGTTATCATTGTACAAACACTGATAATAATTGAAGATTAAATAATGATCTAATTGAAAGGAATACAGATTCACCCCCCCACCCCCCCTCTCAGTATTTCCAATAGAGTTTTGTGTCTGCGTTGACCAAGGGAGGAGGGTCAACCTTGGGATCCTGCTCATAAAGTTGTCTTGCATAGTCGAACCATTTAGAAGTTGTAATGTTGTTTTCAGTTTGCAACTTTTTTGGTTGGAGCTCCTTCCAGAATAATTTGGGGTTATTTTTCCCAAGGAACATTTGTTCTTCTCTCCTTGAAACCATGAAATTGGACTTTTTATTTCTTAATATTTTCTTGTAAGCTTTGAGCTTTATGTTATCCTTGTCTGATTCTTTCCACATTCTCCTTTCATTTTTGCATTCCTCGTCAAACCAAGCATTAACCGGAAAGTAATTTGTTTCAGACTTCTTAATTTTTGCTCTTTTGCACTCAACAAGTGCGCTTTGAATTAAATGTGTTAATTTGTGACTATGAAGGCCATGAAATGATATTTCCTCCTTCTCGAAGAGTCTCTCTAGCGTTATTTTGAAGGTGTTACAATTCTCTGGAGTCAAAATAATTCTTCCCTTTGGGGGATTTTATTGAACACACTAAGTTTTTGACCCTAATTGCTTCTTTCCGGTCCAAGAGAAACTTTAATAAATTGGCTTGTGATCTGATTTTAAGTCCCAAATTTCATCTCCAATCAACACTTCCTCCATTTTCTCACACAAACTATGTGAGAAAATTACATAATCTAGTACACTCTCCATTGTAAGTATTGCAAGTGAATTTACTAGACTTTTCCCATCTAGTCAAACCATTACAAATGACTAAATCAGAAGCCTCACATAGCGTAAGAAATTTTTCTCCAAAGAGATTGCAGCCTTTATCATCTGAAATTATTTCCCACTGATGATTACTCTCTTATTTAAGCCAGATAAGGTCACAGTCTTGTTTACAAAAAATAATGCTAGCTTGTTCACCTGCAGTTCCAGCATTGAAATCCTCCACTACAAGGACTTCACATAGCTGAGAATATATTGCAATATTTTCTTTTAGGGCTGCAAAGGGATCTTTGTGGTCAAGCCCTCCACTTTTGTATATTTTTTAAACTTGCGACGCAAAATAGCATGTTGCAATTCTGATGTGATTTCCATTTTTTGATATTTTAAGCCAGACAAGTTGCTTATTTGGGTCTTCTTTTTCTAGATGAATGAAACAACCTTCTTTTTCTCTCACTAATACCATGAAACCCCGTGCTCTTTTCCATTCCCTGTTGCCTTGTTCCACACTGCTATCTTCCAGTACCCTTCAAACAAAGGTGTCTTGCACCCTTCATGCTCATGTGTTTCTATGAGGCAAATTATGTCTCTACCTTCTGCAATAGGCCCTAACCCAGGTCCTCGTCTGCATTGGTGACCCCTACAGTTCCAACAAACTAATCTTAAGGAAACCTGGGTACGACTTGATTGCTATTTGTTTTTACATGCAAGACTCATTGTTAAGTCTTTGTCCCTGCTTTCCCATACTGACCTTTCTTCCTCATTTCTTGTTGAAGAGTTTGCTACCTCTTCTATGTTATCGTGTTGCTGCCTTGTTTTGAAAGGAGGTCCAAATTACGCTATCACAACTTTACCTTTATAAATCCATGCTCACTTTCCCTCATCTCTTGTTTCCCAATTTTTTTTCATTTCGTCCCTCCTTTCCTCTTGTTGTCTTATAGTTAAATCTTCTTCTAGAAAAAATCAAGAACCCCTCAAGAGATGCTTATTGCTTAGAATGATATATATATTTCAATAAACTCCAATGTGTTATTTTAAAATCGATGTTCATTTTGTACTCTAATTACAAAAGATCTAGGGTCCAATTTTGTTAAAAATGGATAACATAAAATATTATTGGCCACCTCACCAAATCCAAGTACCTCTGATGTCCAAATGGTTGAGAAGGCTAAAGAACCAAAAATCTATGAAATTGATGCTAATTTCAAATATCCCCTCCTCATAGGAGGAAGGAAATTAAATCATACAAGTACTTTTGAATCAATCAACGACTTCAACAAACTACCCACATAATTATCACATATGCTTAAGGATGTAAGCTAGTTATAAAAATCACACCATAATCCATCGTAACCACAAGAGGGTGTACTTTTTGTTAAGGTTAGAGTTGATAGCTATGGTGAGGAAAGGGGAAGGTATAAATGTATCAACTTTATGGAAGGGGATGATTATCCAATGCAAAAGTGCCACGCAGCTGAATGGGATTGGATGACATCATGGAGGGAAAAACTGTTTAAAAATTATCAAGTTGGCTTTGACCTTTGGCATGCTTGACTATAAAATTTGAAAATTTTTGGGGAAACCAACCTAGAATTTCGAAAATTTTGGGCTTTTGTGGTTGTAAGAGGATTAATCTTATGAAATAGACTCAATTCTCATAGAAAAAAAACTTCTTGGAGTGAAAGACTGCTATTCTTGCAATGAGCTAGGGCTTGTTTTTTCAGCTTCAATTCCTTTAAATTCAAATTGAGAAAGGAATTTAACGAGACGAATCTATGATGCAATTAAACTTGACCATTTGGTTAGGAAAATTCAAGCTTAGAGAGGCTAAAATTGGGTTTTTGAGGTTCATGGAAATATCAAATGTGTGAGCTTAAGTTCGAGCTATACAAAATGACAAATAACTAAGCGTAATTACTCTTTAAAACAATTTTTTCTACCTGACACATGGTAAGGCATGATTTGGCACTTTTTAGGGTTGATGACATGTTGAAATCATGATTACATCCACATAACATGGTCGATCCCACATGTAAGGGGTTGACATGACACGAAGTTGGTGTGCTGACTCAGTAGAGGGGGTTACAATGGCTTGGACGTAGTGAAGTGGTAGGAGCAACAAGCTAATTTGGGCCCTCCCCTGTGTGGTCATGAGTTTTGGAATTAAGAATCATGGAGGGGTGCGAAGTTCATGATGAGTTGTCATGTGTCTCTCTTCGTGCCGCCCTGATGCGTTAACATCGACACACCTTGTGGTGTAGAGGCACGTGGACCATTCAATCTATCTTTGCGTTGTCTGTCACATCTGTGCACCCACAACTTCAAACGGTGTGCCCACCCAGTGTCGTGGGTTGCTTGCCCATGCACCTATGTGCCATTCTTTGCAACCGTGGGATACCCTCTAACGTCTCCATGTACCAATGCTATTAATGACCGATGCCAAAATTATTGGCGCTAACAAGGAGAATGATGACTAGGATAAATTTTGAATATATATTAAACTAGTTTACATCCATTTTAAATTTGGATCTATCAAGTGCTGAGAGGCATCAAATCCCTCGAGGCACAAACCTTTCCTCAAGTGTTACACTAAAAAAAAGGTGTGTACTTTGAGATATTTGATCCCTCTTAGAACTTGATAGATCCAGAGTTAGGATGGATCTAGGGTAATTATCTTACAAGTGATTCAATATTTTTTCTTGAAGACTATTGATTAGTTATGGTTGATCTCAATTTATTTCTATATGGAATGGGTTCATGATTTGGGTTGAACACTATGTCATTCTATTAGTATTTACATGTTTTCATATCAACATTTTGTCATAATCATTTTTAATTATGTGTATTATGAATTTATATTTTTTCTCAACATTTCCATCCATAAAAAATAATAGGTTGTAGTTCAAAACAAGTAGATTCACCCATATAATGATTACAAGTGACTTTTGTTTTATATGATTCTCATGATTCTTTTTGTGAAGGATTAATTTCATTGTCTAAGATGTTAATATCATACTTTTGTTAGTAATAACTTTTGAGCTTTCATTTAATTTTTTTTATTTCAATACAATCATATATTAGCCTTTCTAAGAACATATTAAAGCTAAAAATATATATTATTATATGTAGAATGAATGGTTAAATGTTACTAGGAAAGGTTAGGTGGGAATTAAGTTGCACCTAATTTGGAGGCCCATTAGTTGGGCCCTAACCTAAGGAGACCTAGGTCCCTAAAGGAAAAATTAGTCTAGAAACCAAAAGATACTTTTCATTAATCAAGAAATGTGTTCATACATCAAATATTACATAACTGGAATGTCAAGAAAAAATCCTTCACTACTGCTATCTCTAATCTCCAAAAGTTCAAATCCTTAATCTTAGCTGAGTTTTGACCATCATTTGGTAGGGGAAAGCCCATATTTTTCTCTTGGTTGCATTCCTACATGATCCACATCAAATATTCTTAATATCCTACATAAAAAATGCATTAAGCACACGAGATATGAGAAACATTTCTTAACCTTCCTAAGAACATATTAAAGCTAAAACTTACATTATTGAGTGCAGAAAGAAATGTTAGATGGGTCTTACATTGTATCTAATTGGGAGTCCCATCACAAATCCGCACCAAAATTTAGACAAAAGGAAAAGACACAAAATGACAGAGATTTCTATAAAGTGATGAGTTACCGATTCATACATGTCAAATACCAACTGCAAGGACCGGAGGAAAGCTATAGAATTACAATCATTGAAGGAATTAGGGGCAACAGAGTAGCTACATCTCGCGATTGTGAGAATTCCCCCTCTCCATTTTGTTGTATGGTATCTAGGAGCTCTTTTCTCAAGAACAATGCATACCATGCAACATATGAAAGTCAAAGCTAGGATGATAATTTTTCCTTCCAAATTAAATCCAATAAAATTAGCAAGGATACCCAAAATTAGTAGTAAAAGCCTAATGATGGTCCTCAGTCCTAATAATAATCAAAGTTTCCCCAAGACAATCCTCTTATAGTGAAGGACTTGGATTATTCCTTTATCCGCGACACAACAAATGAACACACCAACCTGTAGTCGCCTTCTCACGCCAACTTGGAGTCACCTTCTCACACCAATGTGGAGTCAACTTCTTACCATAACCCATATAACCTATCTTCATTATTGATTACATGCTTGTGCATGCATGGGGATAACCACACAACCCCTAATATTTAATGAGCTCTTTGTTATGGGGTGGTGGGATCCTTCCGTAATCCCATTACTCTTGAAGAAGACCCTTATGGGGGAGCCCTAATCTTCATTGAGCATCTCCCTCGACAGGGAAGAAATGTCACCTTCTAAAATGCGTTGAAGACTTCCATGCCAATCTGATTGATTTTTCAGTAACCAACCTTTGTTAAAGCATAATAATATTTGGTTGCAAACCAAACTAGTCAAAAAAACTTTAGTTATATTACACGTTATTTGGGTGTGAGAGATAATGACATAATTGGTAGATAAAAGTAAAGTTCCAATGAAGGAAAACATATTGACGAGCTTGTACTTTTGGAGTGTTTTTCAATAGGGGCTCCTTGGATTAATTTTTGAGTTGTCCTAATAACTAATTGAGAATCTCTATCAATTTGAAGCTTAAAATATCCTACCAAAACAAACAAAAATTGAGGCCTCTTTCTAGGGCCAGAAATTTTGCTTCATTATTGCTAGCTATGCCACAATCCTTTGAATAAATTTTTAAAGCATAGTGATCTTAGTCTTTAGAAATACCTCCATACCTAGCTAACCATGATTACCTTTGGAGGCACCATTAAGCTGAGCTTCACAAAACTCTTTTGGCCGAGGGGGAATAGAAATTAGGTGAAGAAGACTAGGGCTTAGCGATATTAAAAGAGGATAGGGAGATCATAGATGGAGAAAGATCAAGCTTGCTCAGAATAGTTGCTTCATGTAGTTGAAACCTATTTAGATAGAAATATTGTTGTATATAAATATTTATAAAAAAGTAAAAATTATATATTATTTATAACTATATATTTTTAAATAACTAATCTAGATTCATCTTAACTCATTTACTAATTCTAAAAGAAAAAGATCAAATCTTTTGAACTGAAAATACTTTTTAATCTTAAAAGAAATCTAAGCTAGTTTAATTATTAGTTTTTATTAAAACATAAATTACTCTCTATTTTATATCAAAAAAAATTAAACTAAAAGTAATAATCAGGAACCAACTAGTAGTCTGGTCTGGTCCATTATATCATTATTATTTAGATAGGTATGAGCTTGCTTAGTAATTGCATCACATCGTTGCATAAACACTGGAATCTAGCACAAAATTTACTTAAATCGAGAATCATTTCCAAAGGTAAATGTTTCATTTCAATCATAAAAGGAATACAGTTTTCCTCCAGGGTTTTAGACCCATATTGAAATGGATTCCAAGAACTTTATTCTATTCTTTAAAAACACTGAAACATTATAACAAATGAAGTAATTGTTTAATGGAGCACATCGACTATGCACGAACTAGAAAAACCCTTCAGGAGTGAAGCTCTCAAACCTAACCAAACTATTACCTAAAATTACTATTCCAATAGTACTTCAGAAAAAATGGAATTCGAATAAATATTGTAACCAAAAAATATTTGACAGTCGAAAGACTGGACCAATTATACAAAGCTAAACATAAGCTTCCATACCAACTGTCGTAAAGAGAAACCACTCCAGCGTTTGAAGGTGAAATGAAAGTTTGATAGAAGTATAACTATATGAATAAAAACATAATTTAATTCACAAAAAAAATGGGCAAACTGTAGTATATAAATTTGTATTACATATTCTTGTTCGAAACCGGAGGCCGTATAATCCGAAAATAGTTAGAATTCAATCTTAACAGTCATAACTCATTGTAACCCTAAGGGTCCTAGCACAATCTAACAAGTTAAAGGCTCGGCTCTCTTTACAACATAAAGAAGCTGCGAGCCAAATTCTGGATAAAACCATGTAAGGATCCTAGAAAAAGTTTGAAATTGGGAACCGTAGCTTACGGCTGGGCCATCTTTGAAATGAAAGTCATCCAGAACCTGTACATGTAGGGTAAACAAATAAATAATTGGAACCTAGTATTGTGAAAATTTTATTAAAAATATAACTTATTAATTAGTTAAAGTCATTTTCAGCATTAACATTTTTCATAACATTACACAAGTTACCAAGTCACAACCTCTTATTTAAATTTTTTATATATTATCTTTCATTATTTTACAAGTGATTCTTACCCATCCAATTTGTCCTTTTTATCAGTTTCAAATTTTATTAAAAATATAACTTAACAATAAATTAAAGTGATTTCCAACATTCACATTTTTCATAACATTACAATGATTAAAACCTTTTATTAAAATTTTACTCTATAGTAACCCTCATTAGTTTATAAGTGATTTAAGATTTCTACTTGAGAAGTGATTCACAATTTATACTTGGATATTGTCAACTAGCTTCCTTGTTGATCTTATTGTGTCTATGTAATGAGTTCAAGATTTGGACTGACCATAATGTCATTTTACAAGTTTTTATATTAATATTTTGTCATAATTATTTTGCTTCAAAGTAATTTTAACTAGTTGTATAATGAAATTTATTCAAAATATTAAAGTATTGAAATTTAAATGAAAATTAAAAATATATTAAATATGATTGTTTTTCTTTAGAATTTATAAGATAAATTGAAAAGAAAATAAATTAAAGTAATTTTAATTATTTGTATGATGAAATTTACTCAAAATATTAAAGTAATGAAATTTAAATGAAAATTAAAAATATATTATATCTGTTGTTTTTTTTTAGAATTTGATAAGATGATTTGAAAAGAAAATAAATTAAATAATTCAAAATTGTTATTTTGGAAGATTCAAAAGTTAATATTTTGATAGTCATTTATTTTTTCCCTTTAAGTAAATGATTAGTTATTTTTTCCCTTACTTAAATGACTAGTTATAGTTAAGGGTATTGTTTAATTCATATATAAGATATTTTAATAGCTAATAATAATAATTTAAAACAAAGTCATAATTTAGTTAATTTCAAGCCCAGTGATCATAGTCAAGGGTTAACCCATTTTACCATCCATAAGAGGTTTTCCTTGAGGAAAGCATCCATAATGACGGGGATGGTTTACAATCCATGAAATGTGGAGAAGTAATCCAAGTTTTTTGTGCTGTCTTTTCTTTCCAACATTTACCAAATATTTCCCTTGAAATAATGCTCCATAATTATGGTCGATGGTTTACCCGTTTACCATCCACAAAATGTGGGAAAGTACTCCAAGTTCCATGAAACAAATAAAACTAGCAATTGCACCAAATGTTGCAAAAGAAACGGCGCAAGGCAATAGCATAGGAAAGAGTAGCCTAGAAGAAATAAGATGTTGCAGAGAAGGAGTCATAGTGAAGGAATGAAAGGAAAATTTTGCTTCCATGGAATGAAAGAAATTTTTTTCTTCCATGGAATCAGGTTGTGGAGGTTTCAAAGATATTGATGATAAGATTTATCAACTAGAAAATTTTGTTTTAGATATTGAAATAGACAATTGGGGATGAAAACATATATATATATATATATATATAAACCAACATAATTTGTTCACATATATATAAATTTTGTTATAGATATTGAAATAGGAAATTGGGGGTGAAAATCCTTTGGTGATTAATAATCCTCATAAACAAGCATGTAACTCAAATAAGATATTTTAAATACATTCAAGTACAATCTATCTAGCATAGATGTAAATAAAGAGATTTTTTATTAACATAAATAGAGTTTACTCCAAGTTCATCTACATATGCCAATTGCATTCACCACTTAAGAGAAGTAAAAGCATGTTCATTGAGAAAACAAATCCAACACATTCGTAGAGAAAATTATTTAACACACTATTACACTTTTCTTATCAGAGCTAAATGATCCTATCTGCGACAACGATGGATTTCATCACTTAAGAGTAGTAAAAAAAAAATTATTGAGAAAACAACTCCAACACATTTTTAGAGAAAATTATAACACATTATCACAATTTTCTTATCATAACTAAATTCTCCTATATGCAACAATGATGGCTTTCATTAGTTCAAGAGTAGTAAAAACAAGATTATTGAGAAAACAACTCTAGCACTGAGAGAGATTTGGAAGCAACTGTTGAATTGTTGAACACGTCTTGCTCTATGGTGTTGGATATTGGGCATAACTTTATTGATCTTGTATACAAGACTGTAATTTTTCATGTAGCTTATACTACATTAACCATGAAATTTTCAACATTTAGGGCACACTCTCCATCACATTTGTAGAGAAAATTACAATAGAGTATCACATTTTCCTTATCATATCTAAATGTTCATACATACAAAAACTACCTTGTGCCTCGTAGTTTACATTTGTGAAAGGAGGAGGAGAGGAGGAGGAGAGGAGGAGTGTAAGGTGCAAGCTAGAATAACAAGAGAAAGAAGAATCTTGTTTGGGACTTGAGATAGATTCCACATCTAGATTAAAGCTTAATAAAACAAAACTCACCATAATTTGAATTTTTAAAATAAATATCTTAAAATTAGAATATCAATTTAATATATTTTACTCAATTACACATTTAACAACATTCATTTAAAAAAATACAAATATAAATTACTATTTTAAATAAAAATACTACAACACATTTAACTATATTCATTAAAAAAAATACAAATACAAATTACTATTTTAAATAAAAACTATTTTATATAAAATTAGTACAAAGAATCACATTAATTACCACGACCCTATTGTACCTTCCTCTTATTAATTTTTAAATACCTGATGTTTGTAACTTATTCTTAATCACATAGTGTCAATTTTGTTAAACTATAATCTACAAGTCTCACTTTTTATAGCTTTGGTGGAAGGATAGAGTATCTAAATTCCCTTACCCTTTAATAAGCATCCTCAATTATTGTAGCACCCACCTCGGCATCCAATCTAGACATCTTAGCTTATTCTAAATTTATCAAGAGTATATAATTTTTAGGGTGGTGTTCTATATGTACTAAAATTCCCATGATGTCCATCACAATGTATGGGGTTCATTGCAACCTTGGATATATTCTGTGAGTTGTTGTGATTTTTGTCTTGTGGCTAAAACTTAGTTTTGGTTGTCACCTAGTTATCATGATTCAAAACTTTGTTATCATGTAAGATCCTTATAGCATTAGCATTAGATATATTCTGTGAGCTAATGTGATGTTTTGTTTGTCACAATGATTCAAAAATCAATTATTATACCACAATATTGACCTTCTCATTATCTCTTTTGTTTATGAAACCTTTAAAAAAACCACGGGAACATTTGATTTTACATTGTGATCTCCCTAGCATGGGTGGGGGTTTCAAAAATTGGAGAGTGAATTGAGCGGTTATTGTTAGAAAGTGTTGTATAAGATGGGAAATTTGGATGGTTTATAGACAATATGGATGTCATAACATATATCTATTTTGAATTTTTTAGTGTCTCTGGCCACAATGCATCTAATAGGATCCATTTCAACTGAGAATGTCAATAGATCACTATGTGAATGATAACTTGTGACATCCATAACCATTTTCTTTGATTATGGATCAAGTTACAAACTAATAACTTGTGAAATCCCTAGCCATTTTCTTTGATTGTGGATCAGGTTATAAACTAGAATACACTCTCTCTTCAGAAGATTCTACAGTATATATTGGATGGAGGGAAAGGTTATGATAAAACTTGTACAAAAAACCCCTTAGGGTTGTCTCAACTTACTCTTTTGTCTCTTTATGAGAGGGATCACATTTGTAGAGAAAATTACAACACAATATCACAATTTTCTTATCAGAACTAAATGCTCCTATATGCAACAACCATGGCTTTCATCAGTTCAAGAGTAGTAAAAACAAGTTTATTGAAAAACAACTCTAGCACAGAGAGATTTGGAAGCAAGTGTTGAATTGGTGAACATGTCTTGCTCTATGGTGTTGGATATTAGGCATAGATTTCTTGATATTGTATACAAGACTATAAATTCTCTTGTAGTGTATACTACATTAACCATGAAACTGTCAACATTTAGGGCACACTTGGCATCACATTTGTAGAGAAAATTACAATAGAGTATCACATTTTTCTTATTATACCTAAATGTTCCTATATGCAACAACTACCTTGTGCCTCATAGTTTAAATTTGTGCAAGGAGGAGGAGAGGAGGAGTGTCAAGGTGCAAGCTAGAATAACAAGAGAAAGAAGAATCTTGTTTGGGACTTGAGATAGATTCATTCTTTGCACATCTAGAGTAAAACTTAATAAAACGAAACTCACCATACTTTTTTTTTTAAATAAATATCTTAAAAATTGGAATATCAATTTAATACATTTTACTCAATTACACATTTAAAAACATTCATTTAAAAAAAATACAAATATAAATTACTATTTTAAATAAAAATACTAGAACACATTTAAAAATATTCATTTAAAAAAATACAAATACGAATAACTATTTTAAATAAAAATAGTACAAAGAATCACATTAATTACCATAACCCTCGTGTACCTTCCCCTTATCACTTTTTAAATACCTTATGTTTGTAACTTATTCTTAATCACATAGTGTTAATTTTGTAAAACCATAATCTACAAGTCTCACTTTTTATAGCTTGGTGGAAGGATAGAGTATCTAAATTCCCTTACCCTTTAAGAAGCATCCTCAATTATTGTACCACCCACCTCGGCATCCAATCTAGACATCTTAGCTTATTCTAAATTGATTAAGAGTATAGAATTTTTAGGTTGGTGTTCTAAGTGCACTAAAATTCCCATGATGTCCATCACAATGTATGGGGTTCATTCCAACCTTGGATATATTTTGTGAGTTGTTGGATTTTTTGCTTGTGGCTAAAACTTAGTTTTGGTTGTCACCTAGTTATCATGATTCAAGACTTTGTTATCATCTCAGATCCTTATAGCATTAGATATATTCTATGAGCTAATGTGATGTTTTCTTGGTCACAATGATTCAAAAATCAGTTATTATACCACAATATTGACTTTCTTATTGTTTGTTTTGTTTATGAACCCTTTAAAAAAAACCATAGGAACATTTGATTTTACAATTTGATCTCCCCAGCATGGGTGGGGGTTTCAAAAATTGGAGAGTAAATTGAACGGTTATTGTTAGAAATTGTTGTATAAGATGGGAAATTTGGATGGTTTGTAGACAATATGGATGTCATAACATATATCTAATTTGAATTTTTTAGTGTCTCTATCCACCATGCATCTAATAGGATCCATTTCAACTGAGAACGTCAATATATCACTATGTGAATGATAACTTGTGACATCCCTATCCATTTTCTTTAATTGTGGATCAAGTTAAAAACTAATAACTTGTGAAACCGCTAGTCATTTTCTTTTTCTTTGATTGTGGATCAGGTTATAAACTAGAATACACTCTCTCTTCAGAAGACTCTAGAGTATATATTGCATAAAGGGAAAGGTTATGATAAAACTTTTACAAAAAACCCCTTAGGGTTGTCTCAACTTACTCTATTGTTAATCACATAGTGTCAATTTTGTAAAAATATAATCTATAGTAAGGACTGAGTGGGTTTTTTCTTTTGTAAGTTTTGTTTGGAATTGAAAAATAAAAAAAATTATAAAAACTAAAATTTTGTGCTGAAAAACTTTATTTAAAATTTCAGAATAAAAGGTTGAGTAAGTTTGACATCATATAATAAGAAAATTGTTTATGATTTTAAAGTAAAATACATGTAAGATTTTTTAGCGAGAGTTAGGTAATTAAAGATATGTATATAATTTTTTTTAACAGAAGAAATTTGATATTCATTAACAAAAATAAATATGAAAGAGTATGTATGTAGTTAAAATCTATTACAATTAAGTAATTAAAGGTAAATTTAGTGTTATTTAAAAAATGATAATAATGAACATTCATCATTATTGCTTAAGATAAATCATGTCTTGTGAAATAATTTGCAAATTTAAAAAAAGATCACATATTTGAAAAAATTTCATGAATAATTTAAATTTTTATATATTAAGAAATAATACTCATGAATAATAAAACAGTTGTAACATAAATAATATACAACAAAAAAAACAATGTATTTTTCGAATAATAAAATAGTTGTAACAAAAATAATATAGAACAAGAAAAACTATGTATATTTGGATGTATGAAAATTTAGATACATTTTATTAAGTAAAATTTTAAAAGAATAATGGTTATTTACAATGAAAACTAATTTTATTAAATAATTAGTTTCTATCTATATTATTTATGAGAGGGATCACATTTGTAGAGAAAATTATAACACAATATCACAAAGAGATTTGGAAGCAACTGTTGAATTGGTGAACATGTCTTGCTCTATAGGCATAGTTTTCTTGATCTTGTATACAAGACTGTAAATTTGCATGTAGCTTATACTACATTAACCATGAAATTGTCAACATTTAGGACACACTTGCCATCACATTTGTAGAGAAAATTGCAATAGAGTATCACATCTTTCTTATCATATCTAAATGTTCCTATATGCAAGAACTACCTTGTGCGTCATAGTTTAAATTTGTGCAAGGGAGAGGAGAGGAGGAGTGTCAAGGTGCAAGCTAGAATAACAAGAGAAAGAAGAATATTGTTTGGGACATGAGAATCTTGTTTGGGACTTGAGATAGACTCATTCTCTGCACATCTAGAGTAAAGCTTAATAAAACAAAACTCACCATACTTTGATTTTTTAAAATAAATATCTTAAAAATTAGAATATTAATTTAATACATTTTACTCAATCACACATTTAACAACACTCATTTAAAGAAATACAAATATAAATTACTATTTTAAATAAAAATACTACAACACATTTAACAATATTCATTTAAAAAAATACAAATACAAATTACTATTTTAAATAAAATAGTACAAATAATTACATTAATTACCATGACCATCGTGTACCTTCCTCTTATTAATTTTTAGATACCTGATGTTTGTAACTTATTCTTGATCACATACTGTCAATTTTGTAAAATTATAATGTACAAGTCTCACTTTTTATAGCTTTGGTGGAAGGATAGAGTATCTAAATTCCCTTACCCTTTAAGAAGCATCCTCAATTATTGTACAACCCACCCCGACATCCAATCTAGACATCTTAGCTTATTCTAAATTGATCAAGAGTATAGAATTTTTAGGGTAGTGTTCTATGTGCACTAAAATTCCCATGATGTCCATCACAATGTATGGGGTTCATTGAAACCTGGGATATATTCTTTGAGTTGTTTTGATTTTTTAGCTTGTGGCTAAAACTTAGTTTTGGTTGTTGTCACAACCACATGTAAATAACCACATTTACTAACAGTTAATTTTTTTTTTTATACTTACACAAACCCCTCACATCAATTCTAACTGCAAGTATGTAAATATAATACTTTTATCATTGCCCAACATTTTATCAATGTTTATTTCACTCAAGCCTTAAACAATGATTATAACACTAGTTATATAAATATTTAACATTAACCAACATGTTGTCAATACATATGTATTCCGCTCAAATATTATATAATGTTTGACACACAGTTATCCTAAACTCTGATTAACACTTTACAAAGTTTAGCATCAAGATTTGGCATTTATTTCAATATGTCAGCACATCTATTCGGGTGTACAGGTTTTAAATGTTTGGTGTACAAATTGGGATTCTGACTTACGTTTGCCAGCACATGACTTAAGTTTTCACCAGCACAATTCTTATTGATATTTGTGGTTCATTTATGTTCCCGCATCCTGTTCTCGAACCCTATGCTACGACCTCCACCTATCGGGGTTTCCTGGAGCCTCTTCCACCATCGATCTTCCACTCAACGCATCCAACAGTGAACTGGGCCGAGGAGGTGGTTTAGGGTAACCACCCACCCCCATCCTCCCGCCTCTGTCCCATTGTTTCCCTCTCGGTTGCCGAACTTGGCTCTGCAACAACAGCCCTTCCTCCTATGACTCCTCTGTCGTGGGGTTCCACTGGTGAGAATGGATTGTTCGACCTTGTTTTTGTTTTCTTCTTACCTCCTGCTACAGTGTATGGAATCTACTAACAACGGAAATATTTCTCGACATTTTAAGGACTTTTCTAAGCTATATTCTGCAGCTGGGCAACTCCTCTGCCCGCACACACATCTGTTTGTCTTGTACCACTATCTAATCTCCTCAACTCAGATGGCGTTGGCGATCTCCTGCAAGCTAGTGAGACATTGGACACTACAGGAAGTATTTTACGCTAAGTTATTTACACAGAGATTTAATATGAGTTTTGAGGTATTTACAATATAAATACCCAGATTTCTCACAATTTTGTTTACTTTTTTGTCACTGGGAGGCACAGCTTGGAGTTTGACTCGGGTTCTTCCAGACACAATGAAAGGAATCCTGCTACCCTTTCTCAGAACCGTGAGGTAGGCACTGTCCCTATTGAACTTATTTCTTTATGCATGAGTTTCCTTTTGTAATTCCCTTTCCCTTCCACTACCTACCTTGCAGGCAGGGTGATCTCGGTCTTCAATTTTCTGGCTTCTGTTGTGGACCTAGTTTAAGATTTGCCTCTCATGGAGGACTGTCCATTTATATTAGTGCTCTGTTTATATTATCAATGAGGAATGACTTAGATTCAAGTTTCCTATTTTTGAACTAATGTATTCATGGGTTTAATCTCGAAACTAAGTTCTGGTTTTTCTTTCCAATTGGTGTAACTATATTTCTGACGTCCTTATGCACAGGCTTATTCACCTCAATTGAAGGACTAGACATTTATTTTTAAGGCTCTGGTTTATCTTTGTTGAATGATAACTTAGGAAGTTATCCTGTATACCAATTCTCTCTTCTTCATACGTTGTTGGTCTTTCCTTATGGCTAATTACAATCTATGTTTGCAATTCAATTACTCTGGAGAAGTATGCTTCAAATAGAAGGTTTTGTCTGTAGGTTGTTTCCATAACTCTATTATGGTACTGGCTCTCACGGAAACGCCTAAATCTCTGGCTCTTTATTTTATTATCTAAGTTCTTTTGGTTATTTATTTTGTATAAATTCTTTTACATTGAAACCCTTGTTTATAAATCATTGATTCTGGCAGAAAGTTGTCGGGATTGGGACTGGATCCTCCTCGCAGAGTTCTAGTCTGAAACCCACAACCATCTGGTTCCTCACCTAAGTTGTATAAAGCCTTACCTTGTTGAGAGGCTTTCCAGTTTTATATTTTATTAGTAATTGTGGCTGCACTCATTGTCGTGGTTTTTACTTCTTCTTTTATCAACAAAGAAACCCATAATTTATAGTGCTAATTTCTATCTTATGAATATTCCAGTTTTACTGTTATATCATATATTTTCATACTCTTTAGAGGACAGGAATTCCTCATATACAGTTTTACTGTTATATCATATATTTTCATACTCTTCAGAAGACAAGAATTCCATATATATATTTCAGACATGTATGCTCTCAAATAAAATCCTACAACAATATGTGAATTTCATACATCTTCGTAATATGATAATGAATAGTAGGAAGTCCTCTATTTTAAATAAAAAAACGAGTTAATTCTGAATGCAACAAGTAGGCTCTGTTATTTACTAGAACTAGTACTTAATTAATCTACTGTTCTTTTATTCTATGCATGAATGGGTACATAGATGCTCAAGTCATAAATGTTCTACAACTAATTTTCCTGCATCACAATACTGCAAACTCTGACAATAAACATAAAATGGTAGAGTATACCTACTTCAGAGTACAGGTTTTTCACAGTAACTATCGGTCCTCCCAACCTTGAGCAAGGCGATTACATCCTCTGCTCCCCCTTTGCTCCTCACCAGGTTTGAGGTAGTTTTCTGAGACAGGAAGTTAGACCTCAAGAATTAAAAAAATATAGTCTTGCTGCCTTCGGGTGAACTTCTGAGTTCCACTGATTCTCTAACCAACTCAGGATAACTCAGGCCCAAGCATCAGCTACTTAACCCTTTTTCCTTTTTTGCACAGAACCCCATTCCCTTCTAGGATTTTTCCTTAAATCCTTTCTAGGAAGGTAATTGTCATAACTGTCTCAACCTCTTCCTTGGTTTCTTGGAATAATTTACCACATAGTTACTTTCACCTTTTATTCAAATAAAAATGATCATTTTTAATTAAATCTTTAAAATAAAAATTCATGTGTTAACATCATTTACGAATGCCTCTTTCATTTCTAACTTTGAATATGTCTTAGTAATTCATGTAAAAATATATAAAAAGTAAAAGACTAAAACAAGAAGTTACATCTTCCCCCGCTAAAAGAAACACCGTCCTCGATGTTACTCATTTCCTAAGAACATCTCTGGATAAGCCTCAAACATAACTTTTTCATCTTCCCAAGTAGCCTCCTCCGGGCCAAAGTGCTTCCACTGCACTTTAACTTATGGGATGACTCGCTTCTGGAGCATTATTTCTCTCCAATCTAGGATATGTTGCGGTTCTACCAGGAACTCGTCATCTGGTTCTACCTGTAAGCAACAATTTTTTAATTAGTTCATATCAGAAAATTACTGTATACAAATCATAGGACTTTGTTGACTTACATGTATACCCTGCCAATGTATGATGTGCTTAGAACGTGCACATAACGCTTCAATAGAAACACATGAAATACATTGTGCACTAATATATGGCTTGGTAAAGCCAATCGATAGGTCACCGGCCCTACTCTCTCTAAGACTTCGAAGGGTCCGCAGTAGTGTGGAGCCAACTTGGCACAAGCATTCCAGAGAAGAGTGATTTTCTTTGGCTTGATTCATACATACACATGGTCCCCTACTAAAAATTCCCGAAAGGTTATTTTCCTGTCATGGTAAACCTTTTGTTGGTCTTGTGCCGCTTTCAAATTCTGCCTAATTTTCTTGACCTCCTGCTCCATTTCTTCCAGCATATCTAGTCCTAGCATCATTTTTTTTTCTGGACTACTCAAGTTTATAGGAGTCTGACATTGTCTCCCATACAATGCTTCGAAAGGGTTCATCTTAAGGGATTCTTGATATCCATTATTGTATGAAAACTCAACATGTACTCCTCCCATTTCGTTGGTTGTTGCATTACATACATACGCAACATGTCTTCTAAAACTTGATTTACCCTTTCTGTTTTCCCATCTGTCTGTGGGTGGTAAGCGGTACTAAATTTTATTTGTGTTCCCAATCTGCTAAATATTGTCTTCTAGAATGCGGATGTAAACTTCACATCACGATCTGAAATGACTGCTCGGGGAATACCATGCAACCTGAAAATCTCCTTCATAAAAATATCAACAATTTGCATCGTCTTATAGGTAGATAGAACAGGGATAAAATGTTCCACTTTGCTAAGTATGTTGACTACCACCATAATGGAATCATTATGCTTTTTTATTTTTGGGTAGTCTCGTGATAAAGTTAATGGAAATGACTTCCCACTTCCATTCAGGCACTGAAATTGGTTGAAGCAACCCTGCAGGATGTTGGTGTTCCACTTTAATCTGATGGCACTCAAGGCATTTTGTCGAATATTCTGCTATGTCCCTTCTCATCCCTGTCTAGGTGTAGTCTTTTCTGATTGTTTTTAACATATTTTGGTACCATGGATGCCCAGCATAGGTGCTCCTATGATACTCATCCAGAATAATTCTCTTTAGACCAACCTGATTGGGAATATATATCCTCTTTTGGAAAACAAGAAGCTGTTTTTCATTGAGTTCATATTCGGATTGATTTCCTTGTCCTTCATCATCTTTTACTTGCTGCCACAAGTTCTGATATTCTGGGTCCTCTCTTACTACTTCCAAAATCTGATCTTGTAATTTAAATTCATTCTGGTTAAAATAAAGTTCATAAATGTCATGTAATTTTCTGCTTAAGGCATCCACCACCTCGTTCTCTTTTTCTTTCACATGCTGAATATCGAAATCGAATTCACTAAGGAATGCATTCCATCTTTCTTGTCGAGCATTCAAATTAGCCTGCTTAAAGTAGCTAGTTAAGCTACTATGATCGGTCCTCAACATGAATCTTTTCCCTAACAGATAATGCCTCCATATTCGCAAGGCATGCACAACTGTAGTCAGCTCCAAATCATATTTTGAATAACGCTGCTTGTGATCCTTCAACTTCCTAGACTCATATGTTATGACTCTTCCTTTCTTGAGTCAACACTGCTCCTACACCCTCCTTACATGCATCAGTAAATACTTCAAATTTTTTGCTTGAATCTGCTACCTTGAAGATAGGAGCAATGGTTAACAGTTCTTTTAATAACTCAAAATTTTTTTGGCATTATTGTGTCCATTTGAAAACCCGTCCTTTCCTTTGCAAAGAGGTAATAGGATAGGTTATTTTGGAGAAACCATTAATAAATCGTCGATAATAACCAGCCAAGCCCATAAACGAACGTATGTCTGCCACGTTCTTTGGAACCCTCCACTCCATAATTGTCTTTATCTTTTCCGGGTCCACAACTATTCCTTCAACTGAAATCACATGCCCCAAGTATTGGATCTACTCCTTAAAGAAATCATATTTAATGAACTTGGCATAGATTTGATGCTCTCTTAGCATTTTCAGCGCAATACACAGATGTTCTTTGTGCCATTCCTCATTATTAGAGTAAATTAAGATATCATAAATAAATAAAAACACAGATTTATCCAAATATGGGTGAAAAATTCCATGCATTAAGCTCATAAATGTTGCTGGTGTGTTGGTTAACCCAAACGGTAACACCACAAACTTGTAATGTCCATACCTGGTGTGGAAATTTGTCTTTCTTATATCTTCATCCTCGATTCGGATCTAATGGTAGCCTGACCTTAAGTCAATTTTGGAGAACACTGTAGCTCCATTGACTTGGTCAAACAAATCATCAATGCACGGTAGGGGGTACTTGTTTTTAACAGTTAGCTTGTTGAGCCGACGATAATCCATACACATACACAAAGTGCAATCCTTCTTCCTTACGAACATCACCGGTGCTCCCCATGGGGACACACTTGGCCGATTATAACCTTTATCCATCAACTCCTGCAATTGCATATTTAACTCTGTTAATTCTGGTACACTCATTATGTAGGGAGTCCAGGACACAGGTGTTGCCCCAGGTATTAATTCAATAGTAAATTTTATGTCTCTTTTTGGTGGCAGCCTTGGAATATCCTCAGGGAAAACATCTTGAAATTATTGTACAATAGGAATATTTTCCAGCATAGCAGTCTTATCCTTTGCGTTGGTAAATCCAACTTGAATTGCATAAAGCGGGCAACCCTTCCTTATACATTTACTTAGCTGTGATGCTGTAATAGGTCGCAACTTCAAAGGCTTCTTGATGCCTTGCAGTTCTTGCCTTGACCCATCATTAGACTTAAAATGTATAACCTTATTCTTACAGTCCACTAAGGACCAATGTCTTTCTAGCCAATCCATTCCCAGCAATATATCATAAGATCCTAATGGTAAAATATTAAGTTCCACATTTATGTGCTGATCCCCAATATTCAACTCACAATTGGGTACCTTTGTATGAACCTGTATTCTAGTCCCTGTAGCCAGTTGAACCAGCCATGGCTTTTTAAATTTTTTTTCCTGCAATTTACTACTTTCAACTACACGAGGGTGTATGTAGCTCAAACTGGCACCAGGATCAACTAAAATAGAAACAATTTGGGTTTGAATCTTACCTTCTAAGTCTATCATGGTCGACTGGTAATCCGCTTGTCGATCTTGCAGTGTTGCATTGATCGTGGGTATGTTTCGGTCTACATCCCCCACAGTTGACACTTATTGCAGATTTTCTGCCACCTCACTCCATCCCCGGTGTGGACAGTTCTTAAAATAATGAGCTTCTCCACATCCCCAGCATTGCAATGAGGGTTTATAGGGTTGACCAATATTTGATCTACTAGAAGCTTCATTAGGCCTTTCTTCCCCCATCCACTTAATTCTGTTTTGGCTTTTACCATTATGCTTGTTGAGTGGATATCTTGCAGCATTATTGAAATTGTTGGATCTTCTATTTCTATTATTGGTAAAACTTTTCTGCCCCTTTCGAGGTGGCCAACTTTTCCCAACTTCTCCTTTTTCCTTGGACTACTGATAGCACATTCTCGCTTTTCTTATCGCTTCATTCATTGTTTTCAGATTCACGAACTCAATATTTCTTTCATATGAGTTGGCAAACTGCTCAAAAAACCCTACACCTTAGCCTTTTCATCACGCAGGTAAGGTACATATCTTGGTAAAGACATGAATTTTGTAATAAATTCATCCATAGTCATTTGGCCCAATTTCAAATCATGAAACTCTCAGGACTTCTCATCATAAAATCTTTCAGTCTTGTACTTGTCTTTGAAGTACTATTGAAACTCATCCCAAGATACGTTTTGGTCTCCTACTCCTCTTACATTCTTCACTTCCTCCCACCACAACGTTGATTTTTACCGTAGTTGGTAGATGGCTAGGCAAGCTTTAAGATTTTTTTTATACTCATACACCTGAAAGTATTTATTCATATTTATTATCCAAGCTTCCACCATTTCTTCCGCCTCTCCATCAAAGGTAGGAGGCTTGATCTTCCAAAAATATCCCTGTAATTCCACTTTTTTATTTTTCAGCTCATGCTCCTCCATGACATTTCCAGATTCCACCTCATTATAAGTTCGACTTCTATGGTTTCTTGGCATTCGACTGTCTTCTACGTGATTATGTACCGCTTGTCGCGGTTCTATATTTTCCCGAGTGTTTCTCTGAGAACTAGGTTGTCCACTGGGAGGATTATGTCTATCCGACATAATTTTCAGTATCCTCTCTTGCTCTCTCATCAACCTTTCATTATCACCATGAACTTTAAGAATTTCTGTTTGTAATTGTTGTACAGTATCCAACAACTTATTTATTTTTCATTGATGTTCTTTCAACATTCTGCTTGTCTGTTGGTGTTGGTCCACACTTAGCTGCACTCACATTTCGGGGCTGACCTCAGGATTGGTCACAAGATGGGTCTCTCCCATACCTATGAGTGGGTGTTGACTTGATCCTATTATCATGGTAGACTAACCTGTTCATGTACTTAACTCAATATTAAATTGTTAACTTTAATAGAATTCATAACAGGAAAATGGTTCTGGTCCATTTGGCCCAAGTTTTGTAACTTAGGCTCTGATACCACTTGTCACAACCACATGTAAATAACCACATTTAATAATAGTTAAAAAAAAAACTTTATACTTACGCAAACCCCTCACATCAATTCTAACTGCAAGTATGTAAATATAATACTTTTATCATTGCCCAACATGCTATCAATGTTTATTTCACTCAAGCCTTAAACAATGATTATAACACTAGTTATATAAATATTTAACATTAAGCAACATGTTGTCAATACATATGTATTCCGCTCAAATCTTATACAATTTTTGTAACACAGTTATCCTAAACTCTGATTAACACTTTACAAAGTTCGACATCAAGATTTGGCATTTATTTCAATATGTCAACATGTCTATTCGAGTGTATAGGTTTTAATGTTTGGTGTAGACATTGGGATTCTGAGTTACGTTTGCCAGCACATGACTTAAGTTTTCACTAGCATAATTCTTATTGATATTTGTGGTTCATTTAGTTCCCACGTCTAGTTCTCGAACCCTGTGCTACAACCTCCACCTGTTGGGGTTGCCTGGTGCCTCTTCCACCGTCAATCTTCCACTCAACGCATCCAACGGTGAATTAGGCCGAGGAGGTGGGTTATGGTAACCAATCGCCCCCATCCTCTCGCCTATGTCCCATTGTTGCCCTCTCGGTTGCCAAACTTGGCTCTGCAACAACAGCCCTTCCTCCTATGACTTCTTTTTCGTGGGGTTCCACTGGTGAGAATGGACTATTCAGCCTTGTTTTTGTTTTTTGATTACCTCCTACTACGGTGTATGGAATATGCTAACAACAACAACATTTCTCGGCATTTTAAGGATTGTTCTAAGCTATAATCCGCAGCTGGGAAACACCTCCATCTACACACACATTTGTTTGTCTTGTACCGCTATCTAATCTCCTCAGCTCAGATGCATTAGCCATCTCCTGCAAGCTAGTGCGACATTGGACACTACAGTAAATATTTTATGCTAAGTTATTTACACAGAGATTTAATATGAGTTTTGAGGTATTTACAATTTAAATACCCAGATTTCTCACAATTTTCTTTACTTTTTTGTCACTGTGAGGCATAGCTTGGAGTTTGACTCGGGTTCTTCGAGACGCAATGAAAGGAAACCTGCTACCCTTCCTCAGAACCTTGAGGTAGGCATTGTCCCTATTGAACTTATTTCTTTATGCATGAGTTTCCATTTGTAATTCCTTTTCCCTTCCAGTGCCTACCTTGCAGGCAGGGTGATCTCGGTCTTCAATTTTTTGGCTTCTGTCGTGGACCTAGTTTAATATTTGCCTCTCATGGAGGATTGTCCATTTATATTAGTGCTCTGCTCATATTCTCAATGAGGAATGACTTAGATTCAAGGTTCCTATTTTGAACTAATGTATTCATGGGTTTAATCCCGAAACTAAGTTTTGGTTTTTCTTTCCAATTGTTGTAACTGTGTTTCTGACGGCCTTATGCACAGGCTTATTCGCCTCTGTTGAAGGACTAAACATTTATTTTTAAGGCTCTGGTTTATCTTCATTGAATGATAACTTAGGAAGTTATCCTGTATACCAATTCTATCTTGTTCATACGTTGTTGGTCTTTCGTTATGGAAAATTACAATCTCTGTTTGCAATTTAATTACTCTAGAGAAGTATTCTTTGAATATAAGGTTTTGTCTATAGGCTATTTCCTTATCTCTATTATGGTACTGGCTCTCACGGTAAGGCCTACAACTCTGGCTCTTTATTTTATTATCGAAGTTCTTATGGTTATTTATTTTGTACAAATGCTTTTACATTGAAACCCTAGTTTATAAATCATTGATTCCGGTGGAGAGTTGTCGGGACCAGGACTAGAATCCTCCTTGTAGAGTTCTAGTCCGAAACCCACAACCATCAAGTTTCTCACCTAAGTTGTATAAAGCCTTCCCTTTCTAAGAGGCTTTCCAATTTTCTATTTTATCAGTAATTATGGCTGCACTCATTGTCGTGGTTTGTACTTCTTCTTTTATCAACAAAGAAACTCATAATTTATAGTGCTAATTTCTATCTTATGAATATTCCAGTTTTACTGTTGTATCATATATTTTCATACTCTTTAGAGGACAAGAATTCCTCATATATATTTTTACTGTTATATCATATATTTTCATACTTTTCAGAAGACAAGAATTCCATATATATCTTTCAGTCATGTATGCTCTCAAATAAAATCCTACAGAAATATGTGAATGTCATACATCTTCGTAATATGATAATGAACATTAGGAAGTCCTCTATTTTAAATAAAACAATGAGTTAATTCTGAATGCAATAGGCAGGCTCTGTTATTTACTAGAACTAGTACTTAATTAATCTACTATTATTTCTTCTGTGCATGAATGGGTACATAGATGCTCAAGTCATAAATGTTCTACAATTAATTTTCCTGCATCACAATACCGCAAAATCTGACAGTAAACATAAAATGGTAGAGTATACCTACTTCAGAGTATAGGTTTTTCACAATAACTGTCGGTCCTCCAAACCTTGAGCGAGGGAATTATGTCCTCTGCTCCTCCCTTGCTCCTCACCAGGTTTGAGGTAGTTTTATGAGACAGGCAGACAGACCTCAAGATTTAACAAAATCCAGTATTTCTGCCCTAGGGTGAACTTCTGAATTCCACTGGTTCTCTAACCAGCTCAGGATAACTCAAGCCCAAGCATCAGCTGCTTAACCCTTTTTCATTTTCTGCACAGAACCCCATTCCCTTCTAGGATTTTTCCTTAAATCCTTTTTGGGAAGGTAACTGTCAAAACTGTCTCAACCTCTTCCTGGGTTTCTTGGAATAATTTACCACACAGTTACTTTCACCTTTTGCTCAAATAAAAATTATCATTTTTAATTAAATCTTTAAAATACAAATTCATGTGTTAATGTCATTTACGAATGCCTCATTTATTTCTAGCTTTGAATATGTCTTATTAATTCATGTAACAACAGATAAAAAGTAAAAGACTAAAATAGGAAGTTACATCTTCCCCCACTGAAAGAAACACCATCCTCGGTGTTACTCGTTTCTTGAGAACATCTTCTTTTCCATCTTCCCAAGTAGCCTCCTCCGGGCCAAAGTGCTTCCACTACACTTTAACTTGGGGGATGACTCCCTTCCGGAGCATTGTTTCTCTCCGATCTAGGATATGTTGTGGTTCTACCAGGAACTCACCGTCCGGTTCTACCTACAAGAAACAAGTTTTTAATTAGTTCAGATCAGAAAATTACTGTATGCAAATCATAGGACTTTTTCGACTTACATGTATACCCTGCCCATGTATGATCATGCACATAACACTTCAATAGATACATGTGAAATTCATTGTGCACTAATATATGGCTTGGTAAAGCCAATCGATAGGCCACCAGCCCTACTCTCTCTAAGACTTCGAAGGGTCCGCAGTAGCGGGGAGCCAACTTGGCACAAGAATTCCATCGAAGAGTGATTTTCTTTGGCTTTATTTGCACATACACATGGTCCCCTACTGTAAATTCCCAAAAATTTCTTTTCCTGTCAGTGTAAACCTTTATCGGTCCTGTGCCGCTTTCAAATTATGCCTAATTTTCCTTACCTCCTACTCCATTTCTTCCAGCATATCTGGTCCAAGCATCATTTTTTTTCTAAACTAATCCAGTTTATAGGAGTTCGACATTGTCTCCCATACAACACTTCAAAAGGGCTCATCTTAAGAGATTATTGATATCCGTTATTGTATGAAAACTAAACCAATTGTAGGTAATCCTCCCATTTCGTTCGTTGTTGCATTACATGCATACACAACATGTCTTCTATAACTTGATTTACCCTTTCTATTTTCCCATCCGTCTGCGGGTGGTAAGCAGTACTAAATTGTATTTTCATTCTCAGTCCGCTAAATAGTGTCTCCCAGAATGCAGATGTAAACTTCACATCACGATCTGAAATGACTGCTCGGGGAATACCATGCAACCTAAAAATATACTTCATAAAAATATTAGCAATTTGCACCATCTTATAGGTAGATTTAACATGGATAAAATGTGCCACTTTGCTAAGTCTGTCGACTACCACCATAATGGAATCATTATGCTTTTTGTTTCTAGGTAGTCCTGTGATAAAGTCAAGGGAAATGAATTCACACTTCCATTCATGCACTGGAATTAATTGAAGCACCCCTGCAGGGTGATGGTGTTCCACTTTAATATGTTGGCACTCAAGGAATTTCATCAAATATTATGCTATGTCCCTTCTCATCCCCGGCCAGGTGTAGTTTTTTTTATTGCCGTTAAAATATTTTGGTACCCTGGATGCCCAGCATAGGTGCTCCTATGATACTCATCCAGAATAATTCTCTTTAGACCAACCTGATTGGGACTATATATCCTCTTCCGGAAAACAAGAATTTGTTTTTCATTGAGTTCATATTCAGACTACTTTCCTCGTCCTTCATCATCTTTTACTTGTTGCTGAGACCTCGATACGCTGGTTTGGGATACACTGAAGGAGAATGTTCAAAGGTGCCAGAAGCCTCCACGACATTTTGGAAACTGTCAAGGAGAGAGAATTATGGGAACACTTCACCATCATCTTATGACAACACATATTTCAGAGAGAGAGTTGAGGCAAGCTCTCATCTCCATAATGACATCTGAGGAAAACATACATTGTTGAACTCGTCAAGGGAAAAGATTGATCAGAACATTTTACCATCATCCCAGGGAAGTGCATGTTGCAGTAGAAGAGACGAGGCAATCTCTTATCACCATGGTCGCACCAGAGACCACCATGAAAGGTATAACAAGTCTCGATATTCTCAAGTTCATTTTGATTATAAGCATGTTGCTAATCATGAACGTAAATCATGGCATAAGAGAACTTGTTATTTTTGTGCTTTACATAACCATGTAATTGATGAGTGTTGGAAAAGAATGGCAGCACAAATCAGGACGAGGAATGGAAAGCCTTCTCCACAACAGGGAAAGAAATTAGAGAGCAGGTCAGAGGAGCAACACGTAGTTCAAGGCACAAAACCATGAGCCAGTGTGCAGAGGAAGTGCAACCATGATTGGGCCTCATTTTCAAAGGGGCCAAATTTTCCCAGTTTCCAAATTGGAAAAATTTTATATGGATTTTACACCTCTCGGTGACACGAACCTGATGGCGGTGTCAGTTTTTGCAACATAGGTCTCATTTTTTTGGCCATATTCCATATGGGGATGACAGTGTTGTATTTCAGCATGTGGATAGTCGATTTCATGCCATTCGATGCCACGTCTTCGATGGTGCATTCAGATCCAACGAATAAGCAGCCTATTCTTCAACCAACATTAGAATTGAGGTATATGAAGTGTTGTTTCCATGTACTTCATTGATTATCGCTATAGGATGATTTATGTCATGTCGATTCTTGCTTAATGTATGATGAAAAATCTT
This sequence comes from Pinus albicaulis, assembly GCA_034641835.2. Taxonomy (NCBI): domain Eukaryota; kingdom Viridiplantae; phylum Streptophyta; class Pinopsida; order Pinales; family Pinaceae; genus Pinus; species Pinus albicaulis. Next base: position 1,060,147,194 of record CM076570.1, read on the forward strand.
TATGTTTATTTGTTGTTGTTGATTCCTTCTTGATGTAAGATGCAGAATATTTATGTGTATTTGATGTGCTATATATTTATCATGGATGGTGATTTATGTTGTGAGATCCCTTTGTTGCCTTGAGGGTGGGATACTCTTTATCACCATGTGTGAAGTTGTCATGCTGATAGGAGTTTTGTGATGAGTGAGAGTTCCTTGTAACGAAAAGTCTCATGGAGAGAATTTTCCGCTCATATTGAAGGTGTTTCCTTTTATGAAAAGTCAAAAATGTCCATGTACATTAACACTAGTTACAACATTGAATGAAGCGACCAACACCATCATGACACTGATGCCCGAAGACGTAGTCTACACAAGATGAAATCCGTTATTAAATGACTTTCATTTTTGTTGTGTGATTGTTGACATGTTTTCCTCTTGATTATATCTGCATGTGTGTTCATTAATGCTTTGATAAAATGAAATTCTAACACATCAGGCGAAGCAAAAGGTCTTGGTTATGTAAACGACAAAAATAACAAGTTTTCTTATGCCATGATTTACGTTCATGATTAGCAACATGCTTATAATCAAAATTAACTTGAGAATATCGAGACTTGTTATACCTTTCTTGGTGGTCTTTGGTGCAATCATGGTGATGAGAGATTTCCTTAGCTCTTCTACTGCAACATGCACTTCCATGGGATGATGGTGAAATTTTCCCATCAAGCTTTTCCCTTGACGAGTTCAAAAATGTATTTTTGCCTCTGATGTCATTATGGTGATGAGAGCTTGCCTCAACTCTCTCTTTGCAATATGTGATGTCATAATATGATGGTGAAGTGTTCCCATCATTCTTTCTCCTTGATGATTTCTACAGTGTCGTGGAGACTTCCGACACCTTTGAATATTCTCCTTCAATTTATCCCAAACCTGCGTATCGAGGTCTTTGCACAACCTCCAATGGTTGAGTTATGCCTTGGCCATGAATGCCAAGTCCTCCTCTTGTGTACCTCATCCTGGTAACGAGTCTCATGCCAGTTCCTATAATGGGGATCTCCACATTTCCAACAGAAATAATATAATGTGAAAATGAAATTAAAGAATGATAACAATTGTTTACCTCATATGTCGATTTTGAAACAGGTGAATAGGGCTTCTTTGAGCCTTTTTTATGCTTCACTTCCTTCAAGGCCTTTGTCGCGACTTATAGCTGAAGCTACAATTGCTGCTTCTCTTTCTTCTCTTCTTGTAGAAGGGTCTTTAATGCATCATCATTTGTTTGAAGACTTCCATCATTTCCCTTCAATTCTTCTAATGCCTCTATCGTGGCTTGCAATTGAAGTTGCAATCGTTGCTTCTCCTCCTTCTCCTCTTGTAGAAGTGTTTTCAACTCAATGTTATCTACTTCTTGTTTCTCATAATCTTCATACAGCATGTCCACCCTTTCAGACATCCTAAGCATGACCTCGTACATGTCTTTGACATCCACCATTGCTTCACGTTCAATGGCTCACACCTGTAATTCACATTAGCAAGAGGATCGCTTTGATACCACTTTGATTTTTGAGCTTTCATAATCCCTCTTTGTCCTGCGTGTGTAAATGCAGCCAACTGGATCACTTCAAAATAATTCTTGGTTTTCTCTAAGAGGCCCAATTATTTCCTAGATTTATTCAATAATGATGCCTTCAAAATAATTCTACTTACAAGGTTCCAATATGACCAAATTCTTTACTCCAAGTTTTTTTACCTTAAGTCATCGCAATCAGTTCCAAATGATATTTTAACTATACTCTAGAATCCCTTTCAATGTGATCTATGCAACAAAATAAGAACAAATTTGAGTTTTTTTCTTGCTCATGTCTTAGTCTAATAAAAAATATGTGCCTTCACAGGATCTGCAAAAAAGAGTGTCACTATAGATCCAAAATATTAGTTATAGGTCTATAATTTGTGCTTATGATTAGACCAAAATCCACATCAACTAGTCCAAGGTTAGAAATCCAAAATTTTCCACAAAATAGTAGATCTGAGGTTTACTTTTGAGAGCCGAATTGTAGTCCCAAGTTTCCAACTAAAATCCTCCACGATAAAGCCGAAATTGTAGGTCTATAATAAGCCTTCCACGGGGCTAAAAATTACAGTCTGAAATTGTAAGAGGGATGAAATTATAGAGGGATGAAGTCTATAAATTATGTCTAGGTATGTTGTAAGGTAAGTAGGTCATGAGTTCTATAACAAGGTTAAGGAATTCTCCAAGGTGATATGTAATAATAAAATGGACAACCTTTGTCCAAGTAGAGTATGGTCAGGTAGAATGATCAATTGTTAACCCTTGTCCAAAATTAGACCATATAAAATATTCTACGTTGTTCAACGCCCTTTTAATTACTCCAAATTCTTTACATGTCTTTAAAATTTAATTTCTTTGCAATGATAAAGAGTTAGAGGGTATAGATGCCCTCTACAAGCTGATGTAATTTAATTCCCAAGAAATGGTCTCCAATGTTTACAATTTTAATTTTCTTTTCAACATATGAGTGTTTTCCACAACAACTCCACTTGAATATTTTCTTTCATGGGTATAGGGAATCATGTAGCTAGGGTCTTTGATCAAATTGACATGCCTTGGACAATGTTAGAATATTCTTAATAACAACCATTAGGGTTTCTTTTGTACAAGGGCTTATGTTCGGGATTTTAGATTAGGGCTCCTTCACATGGGCTCTTTATTTATTGGAATTAGGGTATATTTAATACACATGAATTCATTCCTTTGGGGCCTTATTCATTCATCCATACATTGCTTAGTTCAATGTCAAGGGCTTAGAGTTTCATTATACATTCTAGGTTTTTCTTCTAGGGTTTGCACTTAGGGTTATGGTTTTCTTCAACAATTTACATAGGTTTTATCATCATATTGACATCAATGGAAAATTTACAAAGATGACTCCCATGTGGGATGTATGATCCAAGAGTCCTCTCTTTGAAATGGAGGGGGAACATATCCTTATACCAAAAATTAAGGTAACCAATAATAGATTTAGATATACATATCTCTCCTATGGTTAGAACCAATTGCTAAAGATAATATGAATTTATGAAGGGAAAAATAATATCCATATTTATAGCCAAAACACAGAGATATGGTGAAACTCGAATTTTATTACTAAATGGGAAATCTTGAAATTATATATATGCAAAATGGAAACAAAATAGTTTGAATGGTTGTATCTTATATTTTAGAAGAGATGTGACAACTACACACCTTAATTTAACTACATTACAATGAATAATGGAGGCCATTTTATTATATAGAAGTACGGAGAAACCCTAAATATACAAAAGCCTAACCCTAGGAGATGAAACTCCAAAGGATTTTGGGCCTCAATGGGGTAAGTTAGAACATCAAATTCCTGAGGTTGTAACTTTGGCATACAATATTTATTTGGCGCGCACAATGTCCCTTTGGAAATTTCTATTTGGTAAAAACATTATCTAAATATTGATGACAATCAATAGTTTTTTTCATTCTATTTCCCAAAAAAACACTATTTAGGTTCTCAGAATGCCTCTAAAAGGTTAGGACTTGAAATATATATAAAAAAAACTACCAAAAAAAAAAAAATAGTGTTGTGAGCCACTGGAATAGGTGGGCGGACACAAATATCCATTTGGACTAGTCCTCCCCCCTTTAGGAAGTAACAATATCCATTGCATTGAGTTCCTCCATTATATGGGGAACCTTCTGTTGAACTTGGCCCATGGTGAGCCACTTTCCTTGGTCAATGAGCTAGCCTCCTTTAACAACTCGATATAATTGGATCCTTTGCTAGCAAGTTGTCTTAATTTTTATATCAAAAATTTGATCAATTGTGACATGTTCAAAGAAATTTGGGTTGAGCTTCGTTGATGTTAGGTGCTATGTAATTTTTAATGTGTCCAAAAATGGAGGGAATTATGACTAAAGGCTCTCCACATTGAACAGTGGGTGTTGGCCAAGGAAGTACGAGATACTTAACTCAAAATAATTGTCACCCACAATATTGGTGATGGTTTAAGATCCATAATGGAGTCACCAAAGCTTTGGATGGGCTCTTTCAAGGAATTCCTTCTACAAATGCAACCAAAATTTATCTCCCACATGAAACTTGTGTTGCACCTACTGATAATCATGGTGTTATTTGTACTTACTATTGGATTTTTGCGAGATATCATGAACATGTAGGAAGATATGATGAATTCATTCAATAGAAATTGTATATTTTTCAACTTCATATTCAACATGTGCATTTTATTCCTATGTTGTTTCAAGGGGTAGTACGACATAAATGTGACCCACTTGTTGAAATATTAGGCCCACCTGAAAGGGGATGTGTCTATTTTAGCTATGAATAGCTCTATTCTAGTTGTGCTAAATATAGGGGATATTCTCATCCCATGTGCATGGATGGTTGGAGTTATAAATGCGCAAAATGTGCATAATCATCTTATCGATGACCTTTTTCTAGCCATATCTATGGGGGTGGAAGGAATTTGATTTGGTGAGCTTGGTAAGATTAACAAAAATGCACTTGGAAACTGATTATCCTAATATGATATTGCTAGAGCCCAATTTTTTATTTTTATTTTTTTGGCATAATGGGACTGCACAACAGGAATGGGGAGCATAGAATGGACAAGGTTGATTGCAACATAGGATAGGTGTAGGAGATGGGGCATGACAAAGAAAAACATCGTGCAATAGGTTGATTGTAGTAATCAAGGGATAAGGATGCGTGTGGGGAATATTAATAATTATGATATTACAGGAAAATGAGTTGACTATGGAGATCGTGGCTAGAAAACGGTTGGAGATATTTTAGAGAAGGGAAAGACGAAGCAGAGTCAAGCCAAACAAATCAGGGGATATTTTGGATAGTCGTTTCCATACATGGGACACCTCAAGAGGAATCAGGTAAAATATCTAACTGGATTTCAGGACAATTGGGATGAATGGGTAGGAAGGGAAGAGGATTCGAGAGGCTTCGAAACAACTATAGGATGCAATGTCAACGACAAAGTGCAGGTTTGTTAGAAGTGTTCACATGATAAGTATAGAGTCATTTTTTGTGCTAGTGTATTTTTTATGTCATTTGTGAGCTATAGTTGAGTTTGTCGCTACTTCACAACCTTATTTTTTTAATATGGTTCACAAACACTGGGTTGCTGTTACATCCACGAGAAAATCCAGGCAGATCAACCCAAATTGATTTACCCGTCGGCCAAACAAGAAGGGACTAAACCCAAGGGTGTTGAGGAGATTTGACCTCGTGACCTCCCAACTTGTGAGGTACTTAGATATGGGATCTCGACCAACTGAGCTAACCCGATGGGCCAAGGAGGTGGATGTTCTAATTTTAACAATACTATATAATATCTTTCAATGTGATATATGCAACATAATAAGAACAAATCTGAGTTTGTTTCTTGCTCATATATGAGTATCATCTACAATATGTGCCTGTATAGGATCTGAAAAAAGGAGTTTCACAGTAGGTCCAAAATATTAGTTATAGGTCTATAATTTGTGCTTATGAATAGACCAAAATACGCATCAACTATTCCAAGGTTAGAAATACAAAACTTTCCACAAAATATTAGGTCCGAGGTTTACTTTTGAGAGCTGAATTGTAGTCCAAAGTTTCCGACCGAAATCCTCCATAATAAATCCGAGCTTGTAGGTCTATAATAGGCCTTCCATGGGGATGCAAATTACAGTCTGAAATTGTAAGAGGGATGAAATTATAGAGGGATTAAGTCTACAAATTACGTTGAGGTATGTTGTAAGGTAAGCAGATCCCGAGGTCTGTAACACGATTAAGGAATTTTCCAAGGTCATATGAAATAATAAAATGAACAACCTTTGTCCAAGTAAAGTAAGGACATGTAGAATGATCAATAGTTAACCCCTGTCCAAAATTAGACCACATAAAATATTTCACGTTGTTCAACATCCTTTTAATTTTGTCCTCAATTAGGGCTCTACTCTTTGTATTCTTATTCTCCTATCTCAGAGTCTGACTTCTCCACTTATTTTCTTGGTTGGATGAGTTTGATGCTAGGAATGAGGAGTTTTTTCTTATTATATATACACATTGAGATCTAATTTTAAAGGGACTCATCTATTGGGGTATTCAAGTAGGTTGAATTGTGTAGGCTTAGGTAGGCTTACCAAATGATATATTTTAGACTTAAAAAATTAATTTCTTTGAAATGATAAAGAGTTAGAGGGTGTTTAGGTACTTGTTAGAATGGTATAGATGTCCTCTACAAGCTGATGAAATTTATTCCCAAGAAATGGTCTCCAATGTTTACAATTTTAATTTTCTTTTCATCATATGAGTGTTTTCCACAAAAACTCTACTTGAATATTTTCTTTCATGGTGTTATCACTCATAATGTGAAACATTACTTCACATGGTCATACAATTCACTACTCAAAAGGATAAGGTCTCCTTAAGCCTTTTTCAAGTTGGTATAGGAAAATTTCATTTTTTTTTACATGTCTAACCTATCCTAAGGTTCAAGGCCACCTCCATTTAGGGCATTTCATGTCCCATCAGTCATCATATGTTGTCATTTTTCATTTCCCAAGAATTTAAATTCAAAAGGACACTTAAGCCATTTTTACACATTTTCGTAGTGAATTCAGTGCAAAATAGGCAGAAAACGCTACGAAAACACCAGATAATTTCATAGCGAATATGCAGATTTCTCTGTTTTTTTACTTTTAAGTAGTCAAATTCAAGGACAGTTTCTCGGAAAATAGAGAAGTATTTTAAGAAACTGAGAGAGGTGTTTTTCAATAACATATCATATAACAATAACCTCTTTCACTTTTCTCAAAGGTGCTACAAATTGGGATATACAGGGATGTCTTTTGGCCCTATTTTAAGAAAATATAATTTTCCTATTTTATACATGTTTTTCAAATGCAGATTGTGGACAACTAGAGATGGTATTTGAAAACCCAAGAGACGTTTTTCTTCAAAAAAATTCGATCTACAAAAACCTCCTGCAGTTTTGTAAAATATATCAAGGATTTGGAAATATGAGTTCATTTCTAAACTACAAATTCTGCCTTTTTTAGGAAATTTTGTAGTGTGCTTTAGGCTTGAAGCCAGAAAAACGCTACGAAAATTCCTGTAGGTGCCTTTTTGCATTTAAAATCAGTTTTGGCATGTTCTAAGGAGGGGGATCCATGGTTGCACGGTGTCATGACATGATGAAGATGTTGGAACAACAAAGAAGTCAAGAAGATTGATGGAAAAGCCATTTTTCCACTTCAAGTTTGATTTCAGACCAAATGAAAAAGTATTTTGGAAATCTGAAAGAGGTTTTTCTTCAGCAGAGGTCCATCTACAAAAATTATCTCTCATTTTCTGAAAATCCATCAGGGTTTGGAAATTATATACTCATCTTTGAAGCCTTATTTTTTAGAATTTTCACTAACCAAACTTGTGAAAAAATTGTAAAAAATCGACTTAGAGGAGGTCCAGCTTAGCATCCATGTGGCATAATGACACATCAGCACTCTAGTACATTCAGAAAATTAGTTGGTTGCAGTTGATAAGGGTTATTAAATTGATTTGTTGAAATATTAATGAAAGAAGAGTCCTTTTTGTATTCAAACTTTGCAAAACAGAAATATCCCCAAGAAGTCTCCAAGTGATAGAATCATGTTTGAAATAGGTCTCTGAGGTGGGAATTTGAGGGGAGCAAGGTGGCATATCATTTGTATGAGTCCTCACTCTATAAAGGAGAGAGTTTTAGAGTTAGAAAAGGTTGGGATATGTTTACTTGACACTACCACTATTGTAATAGCTTGATATCAGAAATATACAGTTGCAGCATGCTTATTTCAAACCTGAGATTCTTTTATGTATTCTTATGTAAGTTTGTTCTATCATTCCTTTACTTTCTCTCCAGTGTTCTAGTTGTATAATCACTTGGAATTCATGATCACATGCTCCAACTTCCTGTTTACACCTAGGCTGCTATTTTGTCAAGATTTATTATTTTGCTTATGTATAATCACTTGGAATTCATGGTGAAATTCTCCAACTTCCTGTATGCATATAGATTGTTTTTTTGTGCTTAATGTATGGTTTAATAAGAGTAAAATTGCCTCATTTTCCATGAGATAAGTTTACTTGCGACCTAGTTTTCATATCGACTCCATAAGCCCAATGGTAGTAAACCTAACACATCTTTCACCTACACAAAAACGCATCCAATCCAATGCAGAGTTAGTCATATGTTTACAAGATTAATCATTGAATATCATCTATGTTTTGAGAGAGCCCTCTCAGACTGGAGAGGATAATTTCTAGTTGTAAGTGGTTTGAAAGAGTTACTCCAAGTTGACCATTGAAGCAGCCCAACATGACTCAATTTGGTGATAACATTTTAGCATCGTTGTTGGGGACCTAAGGTGTAAATTTTCCCTAGGAAGAAAGACAAAGTTTCAGTTATAAGATTTGAGAGTAGAAGACAGTTAGACAAATATTGGCTATATTTATGCTATGGCGACTCCACACATCAAATAATCAATTGAAAGGTGACTCCACTATTTGAATATCAATAGCTTGATGAAGTTTCAAGATGAGTTCCATTGCAAGAATAAATGCGAGGTATGCCCCTATGAATCAATCTCACATCAATGGTTTTCCAAATTCTATGCCAAAGGTTGATTGTTTAACTGATCTTCCCATATTTAAAAATGAAAAGAAAGACAACACTACTCTTCATTTGGTTAGATTCCATATACATGTACACAGACTTAAGGTCTAGTTCCCTGATGATTGTCTCATGAAGATGTTTATGGTCACTTTAGAAGGAAAAGCATGGTCTTGGTACGAAATAATTCCAAATGGTTCCTTATATTCTCTTGTTGATTTCCATGTTGCATTTTATGAGATGTATAAAGAATGTCATTCTTCCTTATTGGTAGTCAAAGACTGTTGTAAACATTGTGTGAATTTTATTGAATATTTGGAGAATTGTTATGAAGATGATGAGTTCATGGATGAAGAAATTTTAAAGGCCCTTCATGACAATCCCTTTCATCACCAAGAAGAAAGGGTAGCCTCTCTCTTGGATGAAAATGAAACCTAGCAAGAGTTTATTTATGACAATCATGTTACATCCTCTGAGTTTGGTGAAAATTTTCAACAGACTTCTCAATATTTTGATCATCAAGAATATGAGAATCATGTCAAACAACAAGAGGAAATACTGGAAGATAATTGATATAATCCTCAGGTAAAGGAATAAATTTATTCTTCATGTCATTCCTTGCATCATCCTACATCAAATGAAGAAAATTCTAAAAATAAAATTTTATACAATCAGATGGGTATGCTTGTTAAATCATATGAAGAGTTACCTTTAGAAAAGTTCCTTGTGAAAGTGTCCAAGAGTACTCCAAGTATTTCTTCCTCTCAAATCAAAATAATAATCAACGGATTTTTTCTTTTTTATTTGAGAAAGGTCACAAGGGTTATAATGAAGAATCTGAACAAGGAACACCATCAAAGGATCATATTTACTCACACTTTCTTGTTGATCAACAAGAATTATTCATGCATACTGTCAAAGATCCTTTCGCAACTCTATTGGAATCTCCTACAAGAATGAATTTCAATATGATTTTTAGTTATGTGTACAAATTCATATAGTGGAACAACTTGTCATCTCTCAATACTGGTTTTATGATCATAGAATTGGAATGTCCGTTCCAACCCAGTACTCAAATTATTGATTGGCTTCATTGAAAGAGTGAGATCACTTGATTCAATTTTTATGCTGAGCAAGTAGAGTAGGATCATTTGTATATAAATAAGCTTGAAGATCAAGCATTTTGTCAATTTCAGTTTTATATTCAGAATGTGTACATTCAGTTCTTTAGAAGCTACTGGTTTCTTTTTAGTGCCAAGGTTACAGGTCAGATCAGGTTGCAAGTTTTCATTTTGAAGATGGGAGCAATCCAATGGAGGTGGCACTAGAACTACTAGTTCTTTGTTGAGCCCGAGGTGAAGGCCATAAGAGTTTGAAGAAATCTTGGCAAATTTCATATTTTTTTATTTCCAAAAAGATGGATGGCAATGGAACTACAGGTTCTTTGGTGTACCGCAGGGGCACACCACCCCAAGTGGAGCCACTGTTATCACTCAAAATTTTGTGAAACATTACTTTACATGGTCATACAGATCACTCCTCAAAAGGATAAGGTCTCCTTAAGCCTCTTTCAATTTGGTATAGGAAAATTTAATTTTTTTAACCTATCCTAAGGTTCAAGGCCACCTCCATTTAGGTCATGTCAAGTCCCATCAGTCATCATATGCTATCATTTTTCATTTCCCGAGAATTTAAATTAAAAAGGGACACTTAAGCTAGTTTTACAAATTTTCGTAGTGAATTCAGTGCAAAATAGGCAAAAAACGCTACGAAAACACTTGATAATTTCATAGAGAATATGAGGATTTTTCTATTTTTTTACTTTTGAGTAGTAAACCTCAAGGACGGTTTCTAGGCAAACAGAGAAGTATTTTAAGACACTGAGAGAGGATTTTTTAAATAATATATCATATAACAATAACCTCTTTCACTTTTCTCAAAGGTTCTACAAATTTGGAGATACAGGGATGTCTTTCGGCCCTATTTTCAGAAAACAGAATTTTCCTGTTTTATACATGTTTTTCAAATGCAGATTGTGGAAAGATGGAGATGGTATTTGAAAAACCAATAGAGGGTTTTCTTAAAAACTTTTGGATCTACAAAAACCTCCTCCATTTTTAGAAAATATATCAAGGATTCTTAAATATGAGTTCATTTCTAAACTGCAAATTATTCCTTTTTTAGGAAATTTCGTAGTGTGCTTTAGGCTTGAAGCCATAAAAAACGCTACAAAAATTCCTTTAGGTGCCTTTTTTCATTTAAAATCATTTTTGGCATGTTTTAAGGAGGGGGATCCATGGCTGCAAGGTGTCATGACATGATGAAGATGTTGGAATAGCAAAGAAGTCAAGAAGATTGATGGAAAAACCATTTTTCCCACGCTACTAAAATTCACTACGAAAATTTCTGTAGATGACTGTTTTAGCAGTTAACTTCAAGTTTGATTTCAGACCAAATGAAAATTTATTTTGAAAATATGAAAGAGGTTTTTCTTCAGAACAGGTCCATCTACAGAAACCTCTCTCATTTTCTGCAAATCCATCAGGGTTTTGAAATTATACACTCATATTTTAAGCCTCATTTTTCAGAATTTTCACTAACCAGATTTGTGAAAAAAATGTAAAAATTCGATTTGGAGAAGGTCCAGCTTAGCATCCACGTGGCATAATGACACCTCAGCACTCTAGTACACTCAAAAAATTAGTTGGTTGCAGTTGATAAGGGTTATTAAATTGATTTTTTGAACTATTAATGAAAAAAGAGTCCTTTTTGTATTCAAAGTCTGCAAAACAAAAATATCCCTAGGAAGTCTCCAAGTGATAGAATCATGTTTGAAATAGGTCTCTGAGGTGGGAATTCGAGGGGAGTAAGGTAGAATATCATTTTTATGAGTCCTCACTCTATAAAGGAGAGATTTTTAGAGTTATAAAAGGTTGGGAGATGTTTACTTGACACTACCACTATTGTAATAGTTTGATATCAGAAATATACAGTTGCAACATGCTTATTTCAGACCTAAGATTCTTTTATGTATTCTTATGTAAGTTTGTTCTATCATTCCTTTACTTTCTCTCCAGTGTTATAGTTGTATAATCACTTGGAATTCATGATCACATGCTCCAACTTCCTGTTTACACCTAGGTTGTTTTTTTGTCAAGGTTTATTAGTTTGCTTATGTGTAATCACTTGGAATTCATGGTGACATGCTCCAACTTCTTGTCTGCATATAGCTTGCTGTTTCATCCTTCATGTATGGTTTAATAAGAATACAATTGACTCAGCTTCCCGAGATAAGTTTACTTGTGACCTAGTTTTCATATCGACTGCATAAGCCCAATGGTAGTAAACCTAACACATATTTCACCTACACAAAAACAGATCCAATCCAATGTAGAGTTAGTCATCTATTTATAAGATTAATCATTGAATATCCTATATGTTTTGTGAGAGCCCTCTCAGACTGGAGAGGCTAATTTCTAGTTGTAATTGTTTTGAAAGAGTTACTCCAAGTTGACCATTGAAGCAACCCAACATGACTCAATTTGGTGATAACATTTTGGCGTTGTTGCCGGGGACCGAAGGTGTAAATTATACTTGCGAAGAACAACAAAGTTTTAGTTCTAAGGTCCAAGAGAAACATACACTTAGACACATATTGGTTGTATTTATGCTATGGCGACTCCACACATCAATTAATTAATTGGAAGGTGACTCCAATGCTTGAATATCAATAGCTTGATGAAGTTCCAAGATGAGTTCCAATGCAAGAATAAATTCCAGATATGCCCCTGTGAATCGGTCTCACATCCCTGGTTTTCCAAATCTTATGCCAAAGGTCGATTGGTTAACTGATCTTCCCATATTTAAAAATGAAAAGAAAGACAATGCTACTCTTCATTTGGTTAGATTCCATATACATGTACACAGAATTAAGGTTTAGTTCCTTGAGGATTGTCTCATGAAGATGTTTATGGTCACTTTAGAAGGAAAAGCATGGTCTTGGTATGAAAGCATGCCAAATGGTTCCTTATATTCTCTTGTTGATTTCCATGTTGCATTTTATGAGATGTATAAAGAATGCCATTCTTCCTTATTGCTGGTCAAAGACTGTTGTAAACATTGTGTGAGTTTTATTGAATATTTGGAGAATTGTTATGAAGATGATGAGTTCATGGATGAAGAAATTTTAGAGGCCCTTCATGACAATCCCTTTCATCACCAAGAAGAAAGGGTAGCCTCTCTCTTGGATGAAAATGAAACCCAGCAGGAGTTTATTTATGACAATCATGTTACATCCTTTGAGTTTGATGACAGTAGACTTGTCAGTCTTTTGATCATCAGGAATATGAGAATCATTTCAAACAATAAGAGGAAATACTGGAAGATAATTGCTATAATCCTTAGGTAAAGGAAGAAATTTATTCTTCATGTCATTCCTTGCATCAGCCTACATCAAATGAAGAAAATTCTGAAAAGCAAATTTTAGACAATCAAATGGGTATGCTTGTTAAATCATATGAAGAGTTATCTTTAGAAATTTTTGTGGTGCATGTTGAGGCAGTTCCTTGTGAAAGTGTCCAAGAGTACTCCAAGTATTTCTTCCTCTCAAATGAAAATAATAATCAACAGATTTTTTATTTTTTATTTTAGAAAGCTCACAAGGGTTATAATGAAGAATATGAACAAGGAACACCATCAAAGGATCATATTTACTCACACTTTCTTGTTGATCAACAATAATTATTCATGCATACTCTAAAAGATCCTTTCGCAACTCTGCTGGAATCTCCTACAGGAATGAATTTCAATATGATTTTCAGTTATGTATACAAATTCAAATGGTGGAAAAACTTGTCATCTCCCAAGAATGTTTTTATGATCATAGAAGTGGAATGTATTTTCCAACCTAGTACTCAACTTCTTGATTGGCTTCATTGGAAGAGTGAGATCACTTGATTCATTTTTTATGCTGAGAAAGTAGAGTAGGATCATTTTTATATAAATAAGCTTGAAGATCAAGCATTTTGTCAATTTTAGTTTTAAATTTAACATGTGTATGTTCAGTTCTTTAACAGCTACTAGTTTCTTTTTAGTGCCAAGGTTACATGTCAGATCAGGTTGCAAGTTTTCATTTTGAAGATGGGAGCAGCCCAATGGAGGTGGCACTGGAACTACTAGTTCTTTGTTGAGCCCGAGGTGAAGGCCATAAGATTTCGAAGAAAGCTTGGCAAATTTCAGAGTTTTTTATTTCCAAAAATATGGATGGCACTCGAACTACAGGTTCTTTGGTGTACCATAGGGGAACACCATCCCAAGTGGAGCCAATGTTATCCCTCATAATTTTGTGAAACATTACTTGACATGGTCATACAGTTCACTCCTCAAAAGGATAAGGTCTCCTTAAGCCTTTTTCAAGTTGGTATAGAAAAATTCATTTTTTTACATGTTTAACCTATCATAAGGTTCAAGGCCACCTCCATTTAGGTCATGTCAAGTCCCATCAGTCATCATATGCTGTCATTTTTCATTTCCCAGGCATTTAAATTCAAAAAGGAAATGTAAGCCAATTTTACACATTTTCGTAGCGAATTCAATGCAAAATAGGCAGAGAATGCTACGAAAACACTTGATAATTTCATAGCGAATATGGAGATTTCTCTGTTTTTTTACTTTTGAGTAGTCAACTTCAAGGACGGTTTCTGGGCACACAGAGAAATATTTTAAGAATATGAGAGATTTTTTTTTAAATAATATATCAGATAACAATAACCTCTTTCACTTTTCTCAAAGGTGCTACAAATTGGGAGGTACATGGATGTCTTTCGGCCCTATTTTCAGACAACAGAATTTTCCTATTTTATACATGTTTTTCAAATGCAGATTGTGGATAGATGGAGAAAGAATTTGAAAAACCAAGAGAGGTTTTGCTTCAAAACATTTTTATATACAAAAACCTCCTCAAATTTTGCAAAATATATCAAGGATTTGGAAAAATGAGTTCATTTCTAAACTGAAAATTCTACATTTTTTGGGAAATTTCGTAGCGTTCTTTAGGCTTGAAGCCAGAAAAACGCTACGAAAATTCTTGTAGGTGCCTTTTTGCATTTAAATTTAGTTTTGGCGTGTTTTAAGGTTGTGGATCCATGGCTGCAAGGTTTCATGACATGACGAAGATGTTGTAACAACAAATAAGTCAAGAAGATTGATGGAAAAGCCATTTTTCCCACGCTACTAAAACTCGCTATGAAAATTTCTATACATGACTGTTTTAGCAGTCAAATTCAAGTTTGATTTCATACCAAATGAAAAAGTATTTTGGAAATATGAAAGAGTTTTTTTTTCAAAATAGGTCCATCTACAAAAACCTCTCTCTGTTTCTGCAAAGCCATCAGGGTTTGGAAATTATACACTCATCTTTGAAGACTTATTTTTCAGAATTTTCACTAACCAGATTTATGAAAAAATTGTAAAAATTCGACTTGGAAGAGCTCTAGCTCAGCATCCACGTGGAATAATGACACATCGGCACTCTAGTACACTCAGAAAATTAGTTGGTTGCAGTTGATAAGGTTATTAAATTGATTTGTTGAACTATTAATGAAAGATGAGTCATTTTTGTATTCAAACTCTGCAAAACAGAAATATACCTAGGAAGTCTCCAAGTGATAGAATCATGTTTGAAATAGGTATCTGAGGTGGGAATTAGAGGGGAGTAAGGTGGCATATCATTTGTATGAGTCCTCACTCTATAAAGGAGAGAGTTTTAGATTTAGAAAAGGTTGGGAGATGTTTACTTGACACTACCACTATTGTAATAGTTTGATATCAGAAATATACAGTTGCAGCATGCTTATTTCAGACCTGAGATTCTTTTATGTATTCTTATGTAAGTTTTTTCTATCAGTCCTTTACTTTCTCTCTAGTGTTCTAGTTGTATAATCACTTGGAATTCATGATCACATGCTCCAACTTCATGTTTACACCTAGGTTTTTGTTTTGTCAAGATTTATTAGCTTGCTTATGTATAATCACTTGGAATTCATGGTGACATGCTCCAACTTCCTGTATGCATATAGCTTGATGTTTTGTCCTTCATGTATGGTTTAATAAGAATAAAATTTCCTCAGCTTCCATGAGATAATTTTACTTGTGACCTAGTTTTCATATCGACTCCATAAGCCCAATGGTAGTAAACCTAACACATCTTTCACCTACACAAAAAAACATCCAATCCAATGCAGAGTTAGTCATCTATTTACAAGATTACTCATTGAATATCCTTTATGTTTTGAGAGAACCCTCTCAGACTGGAGATACTAATTTCCAGTTGTAAGTGGTTTGAAACAGTTACTCCAAGTTGACCATTGAAGCAACCCAACAGGACTCAATTTGGTGATAACACATGGATCTAGGGCATCATGTAGCTAGGGTATTTCATCAAATTGACATGCCTTGGACAATGTTATAATATGCTTAATGACAATCATTAGGGTTTCTTTTGTACAAAGGCTTATGTTAGGGATTTTAGATTAGGGCTCCTTCACATGGGCTCTTTATTTATTGGAAATAGGGCATATTTACTACACGTGACTTCATTCCTTTAGGGCCTTATTCATTCATGCATACATTTCTTAGTTCAATGTCAAGGGCCTAGAGTTTTATTATACATTCTAGGTTTTTCTTCTAGGGTTTGTACTTAGGGTTATGGTTTTCTTCAACAATGTACATAGGGTTTATCATCATATTGACATCAATGAAAAATTTACGAAGATCATTAGGGGAATTTTGAGCTCTAAAATGGTCCTCCTAAGGAAAATTAAAATAGTAGTGGAAATAATAAATAATATATGATTACGTCATAAAATTTTAGAAGGAAAATACGAGTTGAAAAGTAGTTTTATTATTTTATTATTTTTTAATAATTTTAATTTTTTACTCCAAAAATGGTGAATCATCCCCCATGGTTGAAATCATCATCTTGAATCCTATTGGTTCTTATAAGGTTTATTTTGGTTGTACATTTTTCTTAGGAGGCCCATTTTAGACCTCAAAATTCCCCTAATTCGAAAGCCCGTGTGGGATGTATGATCCAAGAGTCCTCTCTTTGAAATGGAGGCGGAACACATCCTCACGGGAAATTTTAAGGATATAAATTTATCTTAAAGTTTATAAATATTAACGAATATTACTAGTCCCTAATATGAAAATTGTAAAAGTCTTGGTGATACTTTTGTAAAAATATTTATATTTCTAATGATTTTATATAATATCTATAAATTTTTGGTGATTTATAAGGTAAAATATTGTTATAATTTAAAATTTGAGCAAATCATATCCTTAAAAAATGGAAATTCATGAATCTTTTTTTTGAAAAAACATGGAAAAATAACCCACCTGTGAATATTAGGCTCTAAAGTTTTCCCTGCACATCCTTATACCAAAAATTGAGATAACCAATAATAAATCTAGATATACATATCTCTCCTATGGTTATAACCAATTTCTCAAGATAATATGAATTTATGAAAGGGAAAAATAATATCCATATTTATAGCCAAACCATACATGGTGAAACTTGAATTTTATTACTAAATGGGAAATATTGAAATTGTATACATTAAAAATGGAAACAATCTAGCTTGAATGGTTGTATCTTATATTTTAGAAGAGATGTGACAACTACACACCTTAATTGAACTACATTACAATGAAGCATGGAGGCCATTTTATCATATAGAAGTAAGGAGAAACTCGAAAGATGCAAAAGCCTATCCCTAGGAGATGAAACTACAAAGGATTTTGGGCCCCACTGGGGTAAGTTAGAATGTCAACTTCTCGAGGTTGGAACTTTGGCAGACTATATTCATTTGGGGCGCACAAGGTCCCTTTGGAAATTTCTATTTTATACAAACATTTTCTAAAACTTGATGAAAATCAATATATTTTGTCATTATGTTTCCCAAAAAAACACTATTCAGGGTCTCAGAATGTCTCTAAAATGTTAGGAATTGAAATTTGTATAAAAAAAACTACCAAAAAACAAAATAATGTTGTGAGCCACTGGAGTAGGTGGGTGGACACATATATCCATTTGGATTAGTCCTCCCCCCTTTAGGAAGTAACAATATCCATTGTGTTGAGTTCCTCCATTATATGTTTAACCTTCAATTGAACTTGGCCCATGGTGAGTCACTTTCCTTGGTCAATGAGCTAGCCTTCTTTAACAACTTGATATATTTGGATCCTTTGCTAGAAATTTGTCTTAATTTTTGTATCGACAATTTGATCAATTGTGATATTTTCAATGAAATTTGGGTTGATATTTGTTGATGTTAGGTGCTATGTAATTTTTAATGTGTCCAACAATGGATGGAATTATGGCTAAAGGCTCTCCACAGTGAATAGTGTGTGTTGGCCAAGGAAGGAGGGGATACTTAACTCGAAATAATTTTCACCCGCAACATAGGTGATGGTGTAAGATCCATAACAGAGTCACCAAAGCTTTGGATGCGCTCTTTCAAAGAACTCCTTTTGCAAATGCAACCAAAATTTATCTCCCGCATGAAACTTGTGTTGCACCTATTGTTAATCATGGTGTTATTTGTACTTAATATTTTATTTTTGCGAGATATCATGAACATGTAGAAATATTTGATGAATTCATTCAATAAACATTGTAGATTTTTCAACTTCATATTGAACATGTGCATTTTCTTCCTATGTTGTTTCAAGGGGTAGTTCGACATCAATGTACCACACTAGTTGAAATATTAGGCCCACCTGAAATGGGGTGTGGCTAGTTTAGCTATGGAGAGCTCTATTGTAGTTGTGCTAAATATAGGGGATATTCTCATCCCATGTTCATGGATGGTTGGAGTTGTAAATACACAAAATGTGCACAATCATCTTATCAATGACCTTTGTCTAGCCATCTCTATGGGGGTGGAAGGAAGTTGATTTGGTCAACTTGGTAGGCTCAATGAAAATGCACTTGGAAACCTATTATCCTAATATGATATTGTGGGAGCCCATTTTTTTTTTTTTTTGGCATAGTAGGACTGCATAACAGGAATGGGGGGTACAGAAAGGACAATGTGGAGTGCAACATAGGGTAGGTGAAGGATATGGGGCACGAAAAAGACAAACATCGTGCAATAGGTTGATTGTAGTAATCAAGGGATAAGGATGTGTGTGGGGAATATCAATAATTATGATGTCACAGGAAAATTAGTTGACCGGGGAGATCATGGCTAGCAAACAGTTGGAGATATTTTTGAGAAGGGAAAGGTGAAGTAGAGTCAAGCCAAACAAAGTAGGGGATATTTTAGACAGTCATTTCCATACGTGGGACACCTCAAGAGGAATCAAGTAAAATATATAACATGATTTCAGGACAGTTGGGATGAATGCGTAGGAAGGGAAGAGGATTCGAGAGGCTTCAGAACAACTATTGGATGGAATGTCAAGGACAAAGTGCAAGTATGTTAGAAGTATTCACATGATAAGTATAGAGTCATTTTCTGTGCTAATGTATTTTTAATTTCATTTGTGAGCTATGGTTGAGTTTGTCGCTGCTTCACAACCTTATTTTTTTAAGATGGTTCACACACACTGGGTGGTTGCTACATCCATGGGAAAATCCAAGCAAATCAACCCAAATGGATTTACCCGTCAAGTAAACAAGAAGGTCCTAAACCCAAAGGAGTTGAGGATATTTGACCCCGCGACCTCCCAACAGGCGAGGTACTTAGATATGGGAGCTCGACCAACTGAGATAACCCTTGGGAATCATATTTCGCAACCTTATTGTAATGGGTTTAGTTTGTGATTATATCAGCTTCTTATGGTATGGTCTGTTTTTTTATTTTTTTTGATGTTATCATGAATGATCGGTAAGCCTGAAAAATTGGCTTATGTAACTCTCAATGTTTTTCCTTTTCCTCTAATAAAAATTTGAACTGGTATTTGGGAAACTGATATATTTTTTGTGAATATAAATTGTTTTTTGGAGAAGTTGTTGCAGTCTTTTTGATGCATAGTTGTGTAATTGCTTTGTATTACTATCACGTTTGCGTAAATGTTTTATATTAAGCCATGGTTTTATTTATATTCTTTCAATGATTTACCACACTATAATGTGTTATAACTCTATTGAATAATCTAAATGTTTATGCTATTAATGTGCTAGGGAATGATGGTTTATGGTAACAATTTTGTATGGTATGAACCTGTTATATTGTGTATGATAAATCTGTTTGAATGAGTGTGACGTGTTGCTTGACTAAAAAGGTTTAGGGTGTCATTCAAGGTCCTGTATGTTAGTTATAAACTGGTAAAGTCTAGGCTTGAATAAGATTTTTCCATATGGATTTCATGTTGGAGGTCTCACATCACTTTTGATATTTGTAGGCGTGCGCTATGGGTTGGATAACCAATGTTCATAACCATGCATTGTGCGCAGTAACATCGAGGTGTTATAGCATGTGTTAGCTAGGAATAGTGAGTCACAGCCATAAGACAATCCTGTCAGAATACAGAAAACTAGTTCTAACAGTCACCCATTAACATCTTAGGTGAGACTTCACTCACTTTGTGGGTATTTTTAAACTGGTCAATGCTAAGTGGATTTTTGTTGGCCACTGTGTGGTAAATCGTGGGTCTTCTAGTATTTGATGCACCAACAAATGGTTCCATTTTTTAGACTGGGATGGTTGTGTGATGGGATTGTCTCTTTAGGATGTGGAAACAATGGAATCCCACAAAAAATGAGATCACCCCCTGGATTACGTGAAAGGAGCATGAGTTCGATGTGAAAGAAACAGAAAACAAGGGTTAGATCATGGAGAAATGGATACATAAATATATGTATACTAATTTTCATGAGGCCTTCTTTGTAGAATTTCATAACATTTTGACAAAGTGGGTACAAAGGTTAAAGAAAAACAACCCCATGTATCGACACGATGGGCTAAGGAGGAGGATGTTAGAAGAGGTACATCATCTACAAATCGTAAGCAATAAGACTTTGGGTGTTGTTAATTTTTTGTTTGAAAGTGTGTTAGAAGGATATATTGTGGGGTTTGTAGTGGAATCAACGATGTCCTATACTATAGTGGAGTGAAAATTTTGACCAAAATGTTGTTGTTGACCATGGTGCTTTGTCTTTGGAATTCAATACCATGAGAAAATAAACAACCTGCACAACCGAGGAAGTGGGGGATGGTCTGAGGAGAAAAAGGGGAAAGGAGAAATCATATTGTAGTGGACTCTGTCAGTGGATCTAGAACTAGACATAATAAGGGAAAGGAAATGATGGATAAAGAGAGATACGAGGATGTCATGTTGAGAAGTGGCATGAGATATCAATGGGGTGACATGGGAGGAGGTCGGTCAGTGTCAATACATGTCCAAAGAAGGAGCCTAGTGGGAGGGGCTAGGAGAGGTCATTGCTAGATGCAGAGTAGTTCCAATGACCGAAGTTACCAAGAGACAATGTTCGACATGCCACATACGGAGGTAGAAGAAAGAGAACAATCGAGTCTTCACGCTACATAATATTCAAAATCAGAATGTCAGGACCAAATATTAACTCGGGTTGAACCCACCACCCCATGTGCATCTACAGATAAAAATGTAAGCACTTATAACATTAATTCAACTAGCGTAGAAGGAAATCATAGTCAGAGGGGAGGAAATAGTAATAGTGGATTTGACCCAATTGTAGGGGAGCGATACAAAATATACAGACTTAGATCGGTGCACAAATAGGTGTACATTATTCCATTATTACAACTAGCGCACGAGTGAGTACGTCATCAGGGAGTACTGCACATACTAATGAAAGATGTAGATTTGAAGATGCTCATGTTTGTGTAGATACCAAAGACCTAGAACAACATATGTATGTGTGTGAGGCCATGTGGACAGCTAATCAGGTCCAGGATGATGCCACAAATATTGCATATTTCGAAGCCACATTCAGGGATCGCACACTAACATGGTACATGAATTTTAAAAATGTGATGCTAGTAAAAAAAATAAGACTTTGGCAGATACTAAGGAGGCAATAATTAGGGAATTTCAAAGGCCCAATTTGGTGTCCCAATGCATCATGGAAGTTAAGGAGATCAAGCAGATTCAAGGTTAATCGATATGGGAGTTTGATCAGCAATTTAAGATGTTGAAGCAGATGCTGATGTTTGAAATTCTAGATGGAAAACACAAGGAATGGTTTATTGCAGGATTGTTACTGCACATCATAATACCCTTGACACAACACATGATTGGTATGCAATAAAAGGCTTTTGAGTTGGCGCTAAAGTTAGAAGCATCATTGGTAAGTGGGAGTGAAAATAATGGTATGGTGCAGGTGCAGTCCCAGCTCATTACGGTAGCTTATAAAATTCATGACTTGATGAAGGGAAAAGAGAAATGGGAAGAAGTGTGGTGTATTATATGTCGAAAAAAGGGCCACCATAGGAATGATTGTAAATTTTTGAATGATTATATGGTGATTAGCGCAACAAACCCCCTTACATGGGGCAAGGGAACGTGGTGTGATATATACAGATTATGGGGCCATATAACATTGAGCTACCCAATGATGTAGAAATATGGGCCATGAACCATACTTTATTTTTTGACTTCTACAAGTCAGTGAGGCATGGTATTCCTCACTGTCATGCAATAGAGTTAACGCGTGAACATGCCTTTGATACCTTCAGGGTGTTGGAGCCTAAAGGGACGAAGGCCGCAAAAAATGGATTTAATTAGCCCAGGTGCAGTCAAGGAAGACAATATAATTCGAAAGGGTAAGGATGAGGTATGGTAGCTAGAGGACATGGAGGACTTGGTAGTGGAAGAGGAGGATTTGGTCGAGGTCAGAGCACCCATCCATGTTATGCATGTATTTATTGTATATCCTTAGATCATCCAATAGAAAATTTCGCTCATCTGATTTCCAATTGGCAAGAAAATAAGGGGCCAAACGTCGAGATGATAACAGTCGATACACATTGAAATCAACCACGGGTGGGTGTAATAACCCAAGGAGGTTCCAAGATAGGAGATGGTGCTATGATACCCTGGATACCGCAACCTTAGTGGGTCCGGAGAGCTTTTGAACCACCTTTGAAGTTTGAAATAGTTAGAGAGAAGAATATGTACAAGGACGCTCGACGAGAAATAGACACAAAAGAATGGGTTAGGTTGGAATCTAGGTGTGAAGTGGTTATGCCAAATATATTTGATACCACTATAGGCACGGAAAAAAGGAATGCATTAGACCCAGTCTAGAGTTTGATACAAAGATGTTTGTAGTTAGTCAAATATCCTCAAGAATTGGATCAGTTTAGAATATTGGTGTAACAATGCACCAGTGCAAGAGAGGATACTGCTAAACGAACTTCACCGAAGGTCGTGAATCAAGTCACTCGCAGGAAGAGGACCAACGAAAATTTCAAGTTTGATGCACAAATTGGTGAGTACGAGTTGGATAATACTATTCTAGTCCTAGGATAAAATGTGAATATGCTACAAAAAATTACTTTGGAAATGATGGGCATACTAAAACTAATGTGGTCTCCAATTCAAATCAGGTTCCCTTATTAGCACAAAAATATTTCCGATCAGACGATTGTCAGGGGTGAGAATGGATATTGAATATGTGTCAAGAACAACCAATTTTTAGGTAATCAAAATCATGGATGATACTAATACCTATAAGGATATTATATAGATCGACTCAACCTTTGATAACCTGATAATTATCGATTTAAATATAAGACAAATGATCCTTGAAGTCGGAGACATCAAATTCATTCCATGATTAGATCCCCAAGAAGGAGATCAATATGTTGCGCCCATAAAAGTTCAATTAAATAAATAGGACTTATATGATGTTTATAATGTTACAAATCAATGCGATGATTATGTAAACCTCACAGCCAATGGAGTACTAAGTTGGCGCAACATCTAGTCCTACGCATCTGATTCAAAAGAAGCCATGGATAATTGGTAGCATCCATTGCATGAAGTTAGCACCAGAAGATAAACACATGTTATGAGAATGGTGCACTAGATAGGGACTTAGGTCCATAATCCACCTAGCTTTGATGGGTTTTTGGAGGTAGATATTTTTGTGTGAGAGTATGAAGATTAAGTACCAGAGTGTCAGAGGATTCCTATGCTAGACATTGCATTTCACGCTACATTATCCAGATGGTGGGTCCTGCACAAGGATCATGTCACAGATTGGCATCAATGCAAATACCTATTGAAGTTTAGGTTTAGGACTAGTTCTAGGGCCCCTGTAGAGAAATAATCAAGAACATAATATCCTAGGACTCACCTAAAGCGGTGTGTTGTAGCATGGACTAGAGGGAAAGTACCCCAATAAGAGTGGGTACATCGATTTATCCATCATCCTCGTATCTCTCTTTATCCATCATTTCCTTTCCCTTATACTTGCTTGACTAGAGGGACACACCTTTTACTTGATTTTGCAAAGCTATAATTTGAAATTGAATTATCTCTATAATTGAAGATCCTCAATATCTGAAATTTGGCCCTGTAGTAGTCCTCTGAAGCTTCTTTCAAATGCCATAGGTTTGACTTGATTTGGATTCTTCAAGGCAAAGTTATGTCCAATGTCCCACAATGACCTAATTATGGACTGGTTCAGTAGAGCGAACTTGTACGACTTGCCACATGTCACTGTTTGCTCCTTTGGTTCTGAAATTTATAGACAAGAAACTACAGTCCATGTACTTCCAGCCAATTTTTACAGAATTCCAATCCGATGCTCAGAGAGAGAGTTATGAAGATTTTCTCACGATCACCTCTTTGAGATGAAATTAGGGAGCAAAAGACCTATATTCCACAGATCATATCTCCGCCAATATTGCGAACCAAGCTCTGAAATTTTGCGACGATGTTCCTTCGGATCTCAACTTCGCGCTCTAAAAATTTCAGCTTTTGAACCTTCGTAGAAACAAAGTTATAGTGAAAATGCTACGATGACTTGTTTAAGTGAAATTCAGGAACCTGCAAAAAGCCCTACCTTCCACAAATCATATCTCCGAAAATATTGCGAAAAAAGTTATGAAATTTTGTGACGATGTTCCTCAAGATTTTGGCTTCGCACCCTAAAAATTTCAGCTTCTGAACCTTCGTAGAAAAAAAGTTATAGAAAAAATTCCACGATGACCTGTTTGGAGCAGCGAAACCCTAGAATCCAAAGCTCTGATACCAAATGTTATGAAACCAGCTCCAAGAAGAGAAGAAAAGAGATATCAACGCCTTAGAAATAAGCCACTTTGAGGGGGAAACCTCCAATACAGTACATGAATGAACAATTCTTGGATGATTCAAATTACAAAACCTCCTTTCTATATAGGAGGTCAGCAAGCCTGATAACCAATCTAGTGGGGCCACAATGTAATCCTAGCCGACCTAACAATAATAATTTAAGGGCACAATAATAACAATATGGGGGTTACAGGGGTACAATAATAACAATAAGGGGGTTACACTAACAACAATAAGGGACTATACTAGTAATATAGGGACCTAACAACTAAGTTGGTGCAACATCTAGTCCTACGCATCCAATTCAGAAAAAGCCATGGATAATTGGTAGAATCCATTGCATGAAGTTAGCACCAGAAGATAAACACATGTTACGAGAATAGTGCTCTAGATAGGGACTTAGGTCCATAATCCACCTAGCTTTGATGGGTTTTTTGATGTAGATATTTTTGTGCGAGAGTATGAAGATTAAGTACCAAAGTGTCAGAGGATTCCTACGCTGGACATTGCATTTCACGCTACATTATCCAGATGGTGGGTCCTGCACAAGGATCATGTCACAGATTGACATCAATGCAAATACCTATTGAAGTTCAGGTTTAGGACTAGTTCTAGGGCCCTTGTAGAGAAATAATCAAGAACATAATATCCTCGGACTCACCTAAAGCGGTGTGTTGTAGCATGGACTAGAGGGAAAGTATCCAAATAAGAGTGGGTACATTGATTTATTCACACCCTGGATGTCATCCTAACTAATTTATATATTTATTTATAGGTGTGCAAAGGAACTTGGGATTGGGATTAATTGGATCAAAATTTCAAGGCAACCTTCAGCTTCCACGCAAACAAGCACACACTAGAGGAGGTTCTAAAGGTGTTTCAATAGAAAATATTTGCAAAGGATGATCCAATCATGATTGGGGATGGACCACTATGCGGTGAACATTAACACTTGTATCAAGTATAGGAGTTCTTGGAATGTTACAATGTGGAAGAAAAGGGAGGAGTTGATGGTGAGGATCCCAGGATTATCCAAATTTCAGAAGTTGAAGGTGAGCATGTAATATCAATATTTTTTCTGTAATACATTTGAAGAAATGAAAGGGATTGTGGGGGAATAGGGAGAAATGAAGATGCCCCTAAATCCCGACATGAAGCCAATAAAGAAAATATTGTACCGAATAAATCCCATTTATAAGGAGAAGGTCAAGCAAGAATCGGAGAATATTTTGAAGGAAGGGATCATTGAGCTAGTGGATGAATTAGAGTGGGTAAGTCCAATAGTGGTTCAAAGTAAGAAAATAGGTGAAATAAAGATTTTTGTAGATATGTGGAAGTTGAACGATGCATATGTGCATGATCCCTTTCCTACCCCACACATGGATGCTATTCTAGAAAATGTAGGGGGGAAATAGGTGTACTCTTTCATTGATGGATTTTTAGGATATCACCAAGTGCGAATTTCCAAAGAGGACTAGCATAAAACCACTTTTGCAATGGAATGGGTATGTTTCTAGTACATGGTGATGTTTTTTGGCCTAAAAAATGTGCTAGAAATCTTCTCCAGGATACTAGTAGCAACATTTAAGGAATTCATGAATAAATTTTAAGAAGTCTATTTTGATGATTGGATTGTGTTTAGTATACTAAAAAAACATTTTGAGGTACCGCGATTGATGTTAGACATGTGTAGGAAATTGTAGATTTCCCTGAATCTTAAGAAATGTATATTTTGTGCTCCTTTTGTTATCCTATTGGGACACGTCTTATGTAAATATGGGTTACTCGTATACCTAGCGAAGATTGTCATTATTGTGGATCTATCACCTCCTACTATAGTATGATAGCTGAGGTCGACCCTGGGCCACACATGATACTATCATAAATTTATTAGGGATATGCAAATATCACAACTCTTATGGATATTTTATTGAAGAAGGGAGTAGAGTTTAAATGGATTGAGGAGTACCAACAAGCCTTAGATTCTTTGAAAGAAAGAATGGCTTTAGTTCCTATTCTAGTATTCTCGTACTAGAGAAAAGAGTTCCATGTGCATGTTGATGCTTATTTTATCATGCTATGAGCGATCTTGGATCATCTAGGAGAAGGAGAGGCCAGACACCCTATTTCCTCCACTAGTCGCAAGCTAAAAATGACCAAACATAATTACACTATGACCAAAGGAGAATGGCTAGTGATGCTATATTCCCTCCAAAAATTTCAACATTATTAATTGGGTAACAAATTTTAGCTATACACATACCATTCAAATTTAAATTACATGCCTAGCAAGCCTATGTTGGGGGTGAGGATCTGTCGATGATTTTTATACTTCCAAGAGAAATATTTTCAAGTAGTAATTAAACAAGGGAGACTAAATTTGGGGCTTGATAACCTGTTGTGTTTGAATTCAGGTAAGGATGCGAAAAACCTAGAAGACAACTTGTCATATGTGTATTTGTTCACAGTAACTATGTTAGATAATTACTTTGTAGATATTGCACAGTTTTTGAACATTGGGGTGGCACTGGAAGGATATAAAATGGCACAAAAGAAAAAAATCATGGTCAAGGCGATGGATTATTAGTTGACTATATGGTGTTGTATAAACTGGGGCCCAACAGAATCTTAAGGAGATGTCTCATGGAACATGAGCGACCTATGATCTGTGAAAAGTTACACACAAAAGTCGCAGGAGGTCACTACGTGGATCGGGCTACAACACAAAATATTAAATGGGTCAGGTTGTGGTGGCCCACCATACATACTGATGCCAAGGAGTAATGCAGGATATGCGACATATTTCAAAGGGTAGAAATACCATTGTGGCAAGACAAGATGCCCCTAAACCCCCATCTCACTTTGTAGCTATTTGATATGTGGGCTATCAACTTTATCAGACCAATTCACCCACCAACAAGGAGGACGTGTGCGTGGTATATTATCACCACCACATATCATTTAACTAGGTGGGTTGAAGTTGCACTTGTGAAGGACTGTAGCACGGAGACCACTACATGCATATTTTTTAACCAAGTGGCGATCAGATTTGGGCACCCGAGAATATTAATGAGTGAGCAGGGGACACATTTTCTGAATCATGCCATAGTAGTATTAACATAAGAGTTTAAATATATCATCAAACAATTACCCCATATCACTCCCAAGCCAATGGGATGGAAGAGGCCTTCAAAACAATCTTGGAAAAAACACTCACCAAGGTATGTAATGTACAATGTGATGACTGGGACATGAGAATACTTATAGTTTTATGGGCCTATCACACTACATGTAAAAGGTTAACTAGGAAATATCCATTTTGGTTAGTGTATGGGATGGAAGTTTTCATGTTGATGGAGATTATAGTTCCTAGTCATCGATTTGTGCTAGCCATTCATATGATAGCATCTGAAGCAGTGGAAAAGTGGCTGCATGATTTACTACAGTTGTAGGAATATTGAGCATTAGAAATTTTCCACCAAGAAATACAAAATACATGAGATAAAGTGTGGCATGATCATATAATCGATTTTTGAACACTTCAACAAGGAATATTGGTGCTTCTATATGATAACAATTCCTTGAAGAATCTAGGAAAATTTTGTTTGCACTTAATGGGATCATATGTGATTCAGCATGTGATTTATGGCGGTGTGGTGAAATTGAGTAATATAGATGGTACACCATGCAAAGGATTCATGTATGGGAGTATGTTGACACTCAAAAAGGACAACCAAAATCTTGTGCATCATTGATAGAGAGTGAAGGGAAGTATTCTACCAGTTGTATTTAAATAAGGTATATTGAATTATGGAATAGAAAATCTAGAAGAAGAAATAAGTTAGGGAAAATAAATCTGGTTGTACTGAGATTTAAAGAAATAGTTCGTTACACATGCAGAGAGGAAAATTAGGTAGCACGCAATGTTTTGGGCACTTGTGTCTAGGATAAATATTTGAAGGTAATAATGTGGCTAAATAAATGGCATGTGAATCATTGATAGAAGGGGTTCCAATCAAGTCAATTAAGTTATGGCCGATGAGGAATGATGGATAGAGAAATACCGAGAAAGAAGACACGATGACCAGTTAATGAACGTAATTTGGGTAAGTGACCAATAATTATGAACCAAATCTGAGGTATATGGGGAAGCTTTTATCAAATAATTGAAATTATGGTAGGGAAATAATAGTTCAATTCACCTACAACAAGTGGATAACTTTTATGATGGCAAAACATTTCAGGTGGTGGCATGAGAGGGACGTGATGTCTTGGGGTGCGAAGATGGACAAGTGGATGAAATGTGTGCAAGCCAACAGTACTAGTAGCAATTGAGAGAACCATAAACCAAGAGTTGGAATGGAATATCTGCATTGAGAAAAAGATATAAGGAGAAGAAGAGGGTCAAGAGAAGAGAGGAAAACTAAGAAAATGAAGTAGGAAGACCAAGACGAAAGAGGAGGTCCCAAAAAAAAGGAGCATAAGATGCATGCAAAATTTTGTTTATACACACCAGAAGAGAATAAAAGGAAGGTGGTATAAATTATGGAAACCCCAAAGAAGAAAACCTTTGGGCCGATACCAGAAGGTAAAATCCCAGAGACAAGTGTAGAATTGTTTGATTTTACAGTAGTGGTAAGTTGTATATATGAGACCAAATATACGCCGCCCTTGTTAAGGCCTCAAGAAGAAATGACGACTCTCAAGGAAAATAGCTAGATAGTGTGAATACTTCCTTTACCACCTAGGGTGCTTCACT
The DNA here is from genome assembly GCA_034641835.2 of Pinus albicaulis. NCBI lineage: Eukaryota > Viridiplantae > Streptophyta > Pinopsida > Pinales > Pinaceae > Pinus > Pinus albicaulis. The sequence goes on from CM076570.1 coordinate 1,060,176,964, forward strand.
AGGGGAAAATGAGGATTAATTATTCTAACCATGATTTATGTGATCCTTCCAAGCACCCCAATATTTAGCACTACATTCAAATAGTGTCAAATGAGCATAATGTTCCCGATATAAAACCCGAAGAATGGGATGAGAAGATGGATATTACAATAATTTTGAACTTGTTTCATATTTCACATTTCAAATGGGGATATGAGGTAACCTTTTTTACCAAGTTCCTACTGACATATTTACATGATAGATATTTATGGCTTGACTTACTCACGCCTATTGTTACCATCGAGCTAATTCACATGATTACTGGTCTTCCCATGGAAGGATAGGACCCAAGGTTATTTATTAATAATAAATCTCTAGTTGTAATTATGAACAAGACATACAAAATAGGAGGAGGGAACCGAGGGTTTTTAATCTCAAAGGTACCAGACCATGCTGTCAGGTTCACAACATAGGCCATCACCTGTAAGCTACCGCATAACTGTCGGGTGAATGACATGCCGACAGGAGTTATTTTTGTGGCAGATTGTTGTGCCAAGGGGGAGAAGTTTTCTTGAGTTCCATTATTATTGAAGGAATTCAAGAAAGATATCTTTGACACTGAGTAATTGAACACATATTTTGATTATGATTGAATGTTAATTCTGGTAGTATTGGTAAAGTGGGAAATACCAGAGAATTTCCATCCAATAGTGGATTCAATGAAACCCATCACGACATCTGAGTTTCAAAATTTATGGATCTCCAACTAACCTAAGCGCAAAACACCACATATTATTGCTAAAAGTGTGAATAAGTACACAGGTGAAGTTTATGTCTGAACCCTACCATATTTCGGTTATGGTGCAATAGGACCCAACTAAGTGTTGGCAGAAGAAACGCTAAATATTAACCATGAACAAGATCTAGCATATCATGGATGCATGGGACCTTGCATGGAATATCTCGAAGGAAGACTCTTCAGATGTGGAGATGATATCGAGTGGAAAATAAAAGATTGCGCCCCAATAGGCCAATACTAAAAGGAAGCTTATTTGTTGGTTGTTCCAAATTGAGAACTACAAGACGAAATTGTAACTCTAAGAGGACAACCATAGTCAAGAAATAAAAGAGTGTTGAGAAGCACCACAAAGAATGCATCTACCATAAAGGCCAAGAAAAAGAAGAAATCTACTCGTGCATCCCTAGTACAAAATATCTTGATGGAAGATTATTTTTAATGCATTGGGGATCAAGTGTCAAACGTTGCTATGACCTGGTATGACCACTTAAAACAACTTATAAGAGATATGGATTCTAAAATGTCTTTTTCTTCAGACATAGGAGGGAGGTCGTCGATGTAACTTGGGTCACAGCCCCAACCTCGATCATAGAATGATACAACCTCATTTTCCCAACAACTAAGAAGGGTGTACATAATTACAAGTTCTGCGATAGAAATTTAGGAAGGGAGTCCATATAAACCTTTGGATACCTATGCAAGGATTGAGGTTTCTCTATCAGAGTCAAGTTCACATGATTTGGGGCATTCACGCCCGTGAAATTCACTACCCTTCCCAACTCAAAACATTGGGATATTATTGATTTTTATGTTGTGTTCAACCGATAATGTATAAAGGGGACCATGTCTATTCATGGGGAAATTGGGGAGACCAAATTAATCTACACGATGAATCAATACTCCCTGAAGAACTAAGGCCCTACACAAATGAGTTAAACAAGGCAGAGAAGTTAGAATTCTACCAGTGTGTCGCCAAGTGTTGTCATTGCTATAAAACCATAAAAAATTTTGGCCTACACTAAATTTTTAAGCCTTCCTTGGTCTTGTATATTGTCATCGTAAACTTTGAAACTCATGTTATGTGTTTTCTTGAACTGCTTTTGCCCCTTTTTCAGGTTAGGAAAATTATCGTATTTTCACATGTTAGTTGTTGCATCATGTATATTGGCTTGTTATGGTGGTTTCAAGAGGTCATATTTGTGTAAATGAATCTTTTTAACCATGTAAACATATTTCACACTCATTTCCAAATTTTTAATCATTATCGCACAAGTGTCGTCATGGTCGTCGCAAAGTGTATATTAAGTGTCACACTCGTTGTAAGGTTTTTGTGCTAAGGAAAATGCACTATTCATGAGTCATGGTTGATCTATGTTTTTGTTTTTTCAAGTATTCTAAATGTTTTATCACAGTCAAATTCCCATCATTGTTCACATTAGTTTCACCGATCCCACACACAACCATTTTTTGAAAAGCTTCCCGACCAAGAAACCTAGCTTAACCCAACCTCCCTAAAATACGCATTGCATAGTATTAGTCCTCTACTTGTGACCTTTCCTCTTGGAACTGTGAATTTCATAGTTCTTTCCTCCCAAGACAGCTCCATTTCGTAGTTTATGTGCTCAAGCCCCGACCTTGACTCCCAAAATTGTGAAATCCCTCCTCCCAGCCTGGGCCCCAACTATGCATTGTGCAGTCACTAGCCATAAGCTCATTGATTGAGCCTATGAATACCACAACTTCATAATGACCCATCCTCCCTTGTCTCCCGAAACTACGTAGTGTGTTCATTCAACTCCCATCCCCTTAGCCCATCTCACTGGCTCTCGGATTGCACAATTTTATCCCTCATCCCAACCTAAACTACGAATTGTGCAGTGTCAAGGCTCAAGGCTCCCCCTTGGCTACTTGATATATGCAACTGTGCAGTTATTGATCCCCTTTCCCATCTTTTCATCTAGTTTTGGCTCATTGAATGGATCAATATGCACAATCTTAGACTAGGGGGTTTTTAGACTAATGTCGTTTCATCATGAGAAAATTTCATAAACAGGTATTTTATCATGCCATGGCGAGATGAAGAAGGAGATGAAGGAGGGAAGAATTCTATAACACACTCTTGTATCTAAGTATGCAAGCTCATCAATCAAGAGAAAGCATAGAGACACATGTTTGACATCAACATTCAATACTCGAGATCATTGAATATTCCTTATCATCAAACCACATAGAGGTGAAATGAGAAGAATTCTCAAGAAGACACTCAGAAAAAAAAATAGTAGTGGCTTGACATTGCCACATCATCAAGCAGCCTATGTCAACAGTCTCATGTCATGTCATTTCATGAGTGGTCACATGCCACACCATTATGGCTAATGATGTAAATCATGTTTCAAAATGTATTCTAAAGTGGAAGTCCAAAGAACATGTGTGGAATATGAAGAGTCATGTAAAGTTGAAAATTCATAGGAAGTCAAACACTCATGATGGTAGATGAAGGGTCATAAGGAAGTTGAAACATCACTTCCTCATTATTATATATACACCCCCATTGTAAGAGTAAAGGACTTTTCACCTTGGCTCCTCTCGCAAATAATTAGAGAGATGAGCTAGTTATTTTGGGGAGAAAGGAGTGGCTAAAACACTCCACTATTGGAGCTAGTGATGTTCATTGTATACATAATACATGTATCTTGGATATTTTACTTAATAATAGAAGCCTCTAAGGCCAACATGTTCTTCATGCATGGATTATGAATGTTTGTAATACTATTTTGCAGATGTTTGTATTTCATGTTTTATTTCACATGTACTAAGATAGTTGACCTATTTCAGTTGTTTTAGTACTTATCTTATTGAGAATTTTTTTTAATGGTTTTTATCTCTATCCCATTCTTTGTTTTAATTTGTTTTAATGGACTATTCCCCTGGATGTTAGACATATATTCCTTCTTGTTTTTGTGTGTCTCTTCTTGGGTTGTACTATTACCTCTCTCTTAGAGTCTCACCTTTCCCACTCCCTCTGCAAGAGAATAAATTTGACACATTTACATCTTAACACTCGCCAGGCACATCTTCTTGCTTTTCGAGGGCACCATCACATCCCTCTCTCTTGCTGACAGTTAGAGCCAGGGAAAATATTTTTTAGAATTTTTAAACAAGACCATATTTTGGATGGGAATCCTACAAAAAATAGTGTGAGGTATAATTGGGACTTGTTTTGCTATACAAAAACCCCCATTTATTTTTATAAATAGGGACCCTTTAGAAATATATAGGAAATTCTTTTAAATTTTCTAAAACAAAAAACTTAGGAAATAAATATATTTTTTTTTAAGTTCTCTGCTTTATTTTTCTTGAGCACATCGAAAATCGCATATCTTATGAATTTCGAAGACTCGTAAATTTTAAAATGTGCGAGCTGCGATATACGCTCAAATTTTCCAAAGATATGTTTAACCTTTCCAAAAAATTCAATCACCATTATATTTACTTTATCACATCGCACCTCACGTAATCAATCAAAAACATTAAAAGAAAATTGATATAAGTTGCGACTTTGTGGACCCGACAAGAAAATAAAGAAATGAATATAAAACCTTCAGCAATCGTGGTCTCTTAAGTTTTACAAAAAGCGCAATTCGCATTTCACACAACTTATAACATACGCCAAGTTGTTATCCTATAAAATTTGTGATCTGCGATTTGTGCTGATCACATTTCGCAGTCTTTAAGGGTAAGTATTACTAATGGTTATAAGTTATAACTTTCGATACGTGCACCAACACCATTTAAATGGACCAAGCATGTGAAACAACTTGTGTCATATCAAAATGAAATTGAAGGTCTTAACAGCTTTAAAGTGATTGATATATTTTACGCATGAAGGTGTATGAGATATTAATTCAGAGATTATGACTGATGATTGATGTTATATCTTGATATATTTATATCTGCTTGTGTGTATTTGAAATAAATGATAGATTTTTCTCTTTGATACCCTATACTTGTAAAATTCGCTCTGTTTTCAGGAACCCAGTTAACGGATTGAGGAAGATAAAAATGAGCAGAAAAGGCAAAGAAATTTCTCAGACGTCATCTAATGAAGATACAAAGATGTCTCCTTTATTTTTAGATACCGTCTGCAACAAAGATTGCGGCAGTTCGACATGGAAGGCAATGTATAAGCTTTTTGAAAGCGAAGGACCAAGGGTGATAACCAAATTTTCTTCAATAGGCACAACATCTGGCTTCAACACAACTCTTTTTGACGTTGCATACTCATACGTTGACAGGATAGCTGCAAGACCAAAGATTCTCCCTTACATAGACATGGTTAAGTGGAAAATTGATCACTTAGACATTGAAGATAGAATATTCAAGAATTCAAAGGGAAAAACTATGGGCTCATTTAGGGCAGAAGATTTAACATCAATGTATCATCTACCACCCCCATAGCAGAAATATGACAAAAAAAATTTGAAGAGCTTTAGAGGGGAACATCCAGATCTTATCAAATTCATCAAAGAATGGAAGAATGAATAGGGGGAGTTGATGCAAGATAAGTTTGGTACGTACCCAATTTCCCAAATTCCTAACCCTTACTATTATGCTGCCAGTATGTTATGTAGATTATTTTCCAAACCTAAGAGCACTAGATTCTCAAAAGAGTGGGTTCCCCTGATTGACACAATCGTCAATTCATCTATTTTGAATTGGGTAGACATCTTATCTAGTAACCTAGCCAAACACATTACCGAATATAGGAATAAAAGGAGTATTTCATTCAGAGAGATACCTCCCTTTTATATGTTTTCTTTTGTCATGGATGCTATCTATTTTACTTCTAGTTTTCCTACCATGGGATGGAAATGGACTACCCAATACCCTACCCCAATTCACATTCACCACAGAGAACTATGGGATTCAAACTTCCACCTACACTTCTATAAAATCTGTTACGGAATCATATTGCCTATGCACCAGATGATTTTCAATAAAAGGGCCCCTAGGGTTTTTTGAAGAAGTCAATGCAGACATTCTTCCTGTAGCTAGATGGTTTGCAGAGGAGAATTTTACATATATTAGAATATTCAGGAGTTATGCTTCTCCCCATGTTTTACCCTATGACGTTCCCTATAAGTTACTTGCATAAGAAATAGCCTATCAGCTTGTTAATGGTGTTATGAAACAATTGAAAGATGCTAAAAAGGCTATTTGGCCTAATTTCCCTATACAATGTGGCACTTTTGTACTGTCTAACATTGGCCATACTTACAAGGAATTTTCCTAAATTAATTTATTGAAATTGGCAGTAATGCCAAAAAGGTTATATGATCCAAATGATGTAATTAAAAATCACATTTAATTACATCACATTGCTTAAGTTAAAGCCTTTTGTAAAGGAAGAAGATGGATTTGATGATCTCTTCCAAGGCATGGAAATGTTTTCAGACATTATCAAGTATGCATCTAGCCAACTAATTCAAGATTATTTTGAAGCTTTCCAAGCATACAAAAACAAGAGACTAGAGAAAGTCCCTCTCAATTTGTTAACTATTGAAGATGACAACAAACACACTCCAAGTGTCAGCCTGGATGATGAAGTAAAAGATATGTCTGAAGATGAACCAGGTCAGTCACAATAGCAATCTCATATTTTGGATCACTCCGAAAATGAATCCGAATCTAAAAAGGAAAACTCAGAAAAGATAATTGACCAAGTAATTCATGAGATAGAGATGCTAGAGGAAACGAGAAATAATGGAATAGAATAATATTCTCAAACAGTTCAACACAGTCACAATATGCTAGATCAATACAGTTCACCACAAGCAAAAGATCTTATAAATGAATGGGAGGAGTTTTCTGAAGCAATAAAAATTCCTAAAGAGAATCCCAATACTGATCAGGAAATGAGTTTCCAGCAATGCATGATAAAGAAATCATACAGGCCTACCCTACAGTCTGCAAATGTGTCCAAGAACATAATAGTATCCTCAATAGATTGTTGAGTCAATTCAAACATTGAAGTCAATTTATCTGTGAAATGAACATTGAGAAGTGCCTCTAAGTTCATAAATTCCTTTTTTCCCTTGCAATCTAGAAACTTATAACAAATAACCCAAAGCATTCAGATAGTTCTACAAATTGAAGATATCCCTTCATTGGATATTTTCTACAGTCCTAGTTATAAGGTTGTAGTTAAAAGAAACAAAAGGAGGAGAATTGATGAAACAAATTCAAAGCCTATAGATGAATTAGTTGATGTATTATGGAAAGATTCCTCAGATGATCCTATTGAAAATCTAACCAAATTATCACAGTATGCAGGGGCATATGCTAATTCTATTGTTGATAAAGCTACTGAGGTTAGAGTGTTGTTAAAACAAAAGGAAGCTAGAGTACAAGAACTAGAGAAGTTTTTGAATGAAGAGAAATCTAATTCCAGTGAGCAAGTCAAAGTAAACATAGCCCAATTTCATAAAGATATTTAAAGCCTCAAATTGCAGCATCAGACATAGATTAATGAAAAACAAGCACAGCTAGAAGTAGCAATGACTAAGTTACAAGGCAACCGCAATTAGAGCAATTTATCAAAGAAGCATTGGATTTAAACACTAAGTTAAAGAAATAACAAGAAGTGTTTTTTCATCAAGCTTCTATAATTGACTTTTATTGTGATTCAAATAAAATATCGATCCAGCAGATAGCAATCCAGAAACTTGAATGTGAAAGACTTGAGAAGAAAATTGAAGAACACATTTAATGGAAAGTATCAGATTTGAAGAAAGAAGCTAATATACCTCAGGTAGATAAGCTTCAAAAAGAAATTCTATTCAGAGAATGGGAAGTGCAAATCAAATAGGTAGAGAAAGCAGCAGCAAAGACATCCAAGATATCAAGTGAGATTATTGAATCCATGTGTGAGCAACTGTCTAGAGCAGAACTTCTCAAGGAAAACATGTCTAATGTGTTTTCAGAAACAAGACAGGTGGAAACACAGTGGAAACAGAGAGCAGATACACAGGAGGAAATTATTAAAAAGGTAAATAAGTTTGATCAAGAAAATTACTGGAATTTTCTGATCAAACCTTATCCTCAGCATCAAACTCTACAGTCTCTTACAGATTCAACAAAGAGATCCCATGCAATACTCTCAAATGCTATTTTCAAGGGACATATCCGATCAAGGATATCGCAGCCAACTCAGCTCAAAGCAATGTTAGATATTTGTCAACTTCGTGACCACATTCAAAAAGAAGGGCAAAACTCATAAATCATAATTGTTAGTTTAGTTTCCTAGATTATAGTTTAAGTTAGCTTTATGAGCCTCAGGTTGTTTGAAACCTCCTCTATATCTTTGTAATAATCTATTTTAGTTTATATTTATTTTAGTATTTAAACCCTTATCATGCATTTAGAGAAGGGTCCAGAAATTTGTCAAAATATTTGCAAAGAATGCACTATTGTAAGTTTGTGAGCGCTTTGATGAATTAATGGAACACATATGTTATCTTTTGACAATTAAAGCTATTTAACTGATGTTGCACTATTGTACTCTTTAAATTGCTTGAAAGTGAGAAGGAGAAGATTCATTGATATCAGTTTACATGAGTAGAACTTCTTACATATGGTACTTCTATTCACTTGTATTAAGACTTACTTCATAGATTGACAATCATATTTTTATTGCATTATATATTTGAAACGTCATCATATATAAATATTACATGCACTTATGTTCTAATATTTAGCTATGGTTTCTTATTGAATATGTAATCACACTGATAAATGTGAAATTTCTTTCACAATTATTCTATGCAAACTACTTTGTTATAAGAATCATTTTACACAATTTTCATCTCTTTCAGCTATTAAATGATCTATATTACTGATAGTTGAAAGATATCATTTTAGATTGCATAAAGGAAAAACAACCCGGGTATATATTAGATTAATATTTTAGATAGATGCATATAGATTAAAATCATTATCCATTTGCATGATATATTCACAACACCCTCAAAATCATCCTTATTGGGAAACTGGTCCCATTATCCCACAAGTACATTTGGCAGAAATTCCTACACTTGGTTCCGACACTTTTGACCAAATGTCGGAAATTTCCCCAAATTTTTTCAATCCCGCCTAAAACCGTCACTATACCGACGTCTAGAGAAATGTGTCGCAATACCGACACTTAGACAAAGTGTCGCAATTTCGACGTTTGAAGGAATACGTCGCAATTGCGACACTATGCCCCAAAGCGTCGCTATTGCGACGGCTGCTTCCAAACGTCACAATTGTGACACAATGTCTAAGTGTCGCAATTGTGACGTTTGGAGGCAGCTGTCGCAATAGCGACGCTCTGTTTGCGACACAATGTCTAAGTGTCGCAATTATGACGTTTAGAGGGATTCGTCAGTGACGCTCTGGCCGCCGTCGGTATAATGACACTTATATGCAATAAACGACAGTTATATGCCTTTGCAAAAATGGTCGGCTTACAGAGCAGTGCGAGGAGTAGTTAATGGAGGCACCTTTGTGATTACGCATAATTTGGAGAGAAAATAGTAATAATGAGAGAGGCTCCTTTAATTGCATCTTTGATTTGTGAAGGTATGTATTGTCCAGCTTGCAATTCTATGCTGTCGAGAAAGACTCGCAATCCTCTGGAAACAAGACTGTTGTGAAGATGCCCAGTGAAGAAACGGACATCGGGTTCACGACTGTTGATGAACACATCGTAGTCTGGCGAAGAAGGCACCAAAGAGGGTATTCTCAGTGAATGAGGGATGTTGAAATATTAATTTCAACTACCTGTCCTCTGTCCGCTTTCTAAATATGTTTGAATGGCTCTGTCAAACAGCCGCTTTCTAAAACTGATGAACAGTCAATTTTGGTTTTGAAATCACAGTCCCTGCACACTTGATTAAAAACAGAGCGTTGTATTGTTTTGGAAATAGGGCAATTTAATAGTAAACGTGGGAGATTTTAATTCAAAAGAACATGGTCCCACAGACCACAGACCAAATCAGCCATCCACGTGGAAGTAGGCGATTTGATCGCGTTATTTTTTGGCTCGTCTGCATTGCGGAATTCCGGACCCAAAACATTATAGGGCGGAATTAATTTGATTTTCGCGTCACAGTTTTCCTCCGTACGAAAAGCCAAAAAACGGACCCAAATTTTTATATGGCCTATTCTATGAAGTTTTCGCATCACAAATTAGAGTGACATCAGCAGGCTATTTTGGAATGCGAATTTGTGATTGAAATCAGGTTTTTTTTTTTTTAAAGTCCGGACGTATGATATAGTTTTATTAATATTTTGTTATAAGTTTTGTTTCACCTCCCGATAGTTATTTAAACCATTGGCTCATATATAACATATGCACAAATATTTCAATTTGGGCATTTGTAATGTGGGCCCCGAATACTTTAAATAGGTACATATACATTAGACAGTTTAAAAGTTTTGAGGATTGCACCCCCGGTGCAATTTTTTGTTTATAAGATTATATGATACATGTGAGATAAAGGTTTATTATTTATCATATATAAATAAATTTTATCAATATTGGACATTTACACTTTTATGAGGTGATGTTATAAGTAAATTCATAAATATCTCTTTTTAATCCTCATTTCACTCCATGAATATGTTTGGAAATGAAATTTCAATAGATTAATTTTCTCCTAACCTATGTATCATCAATATTGTACATTTACATTCTTAATTAAGAGGTGATGTTATAGGTAAATCCATGAATATCTCCTTTGAATCTTCATTTTACTCCATGAATATTTTTGGAAATGAAATTTCAATAGATTAATTTTCTTGCTATTATATGTTTTATGAAGATATGGTAAGGAATTCTGTCTTGTTCTTCTTAGAAATAATTATATATAATTTTATTTTTTTCAAAATAGATTAAAAAAATTATATGAGAAAAATTATTAATTCATCAATATGTGTGTGTGTGTGTTGTGAGAAATAATTTCATAGTTCAACTTAATGGTTCATTATATAATCATGTGATCATCACCAATGATATATCTTAAAAAGCCACTGAAAAGCCATGTGTACAAAATCGATGTATACTCTAGAGAGTGGTTCTCATATCACTATGTAAATTGTTGTATGCTACTTCAACAAAATTATAAGATAAACTGCAATACACATCATATATGCACCATAACAATTGGTACAGGGTAAAACCCACCTGCCACACCTTTGTACTCGATCCAATTTTCTCTGTCAACTCTTCTAGCTGTGGGAGTTTCCTCCAAGGATCATAATACCCCCAAGGCCTGTTATCACCCTAGTAATTCTCAGGTTGTGGGATAGGGATTTTTGTAGTTAAGAACACCGGGGGTAACCAAGAACCGCTTTGGGAATTCAAGATCTAGCCTTCTTGAACCCTAGAGAGGGATCTCTCCGTATGATTTAGCTTTGTTTTAGTAACAGATATTAGGCTAGCTATGATTGTGTATTTGGGTTTGATTTTAAAATATTGGTGGGAATAAAGAGATTTCAAGGTAAACCAGAAGGATGTACCAGAATATTTGGCAATGGAGTCAACTCTCTAGGCAAGAAGAACTAAGAAATAAGGCTTAGAGATGAAAATGTGCTAAGGGAAAGATAGGTGACCTTCTAAGGCTATGTATAGGCTTCATTTGATGGAGTGGATGGAATCTGAGCAAAAGGGCACTTAAGAATCCTTAAGATACAGATAAGAAGATTGAAGAAGGGGATCTAATTGGGAACCGTAGAACTGCCCATAAGGTTTTACGAACAGGCTATTACTGGCCTACCATCTTTAAGGATGCCAAAAAATTCGTGCAGGCCTGTGATAGCTGCCAAAGGGAAAGACGCCCTGGGTAGTCTGATGAAATGCCTTTGAAACCTCAACTAGTGATTGAACCATTTGAACGTTGGGCACTTGATTTTTTTGGCCCTATTATTCCTCCCTCAAACCAAAAAACATACATTCTAGTTGCAACTGAATATGTCACTAAGTGGGTCGAAGCAGAGGCACTTTCAAAAGCTACAGAGGACTCTGTAGTATAGTTTCTTTTCCAAATCTTTGTGCGCTATGGTCTTCCAAGGGACATAATCACAGATGGAGGACCACAATTTGTAGGTAATAAATTAGCTGAAACATTGCAAAACTACCACATTTAGCACAAGATTACAACTCCATATCACCCAAAGGCCAATGGCCAAGTAGAGAGCACGAACAAAGTAGAAAACATTAAAATGCCAAGTAGAGAGCACGAACTTTAGTTGTCTTGAGAAATTTTATTCACACTGAATACTTTGAATTGTGAAGTATTTATACAAAAAAATGTTTACAAAATATCTTAGGAATTGAGATAATGTTTTAATAAAAAATAGGAAAGAAAACTTAAAAAGAGGGACAATTGCAAAATAGTTTGCAAGATGTTACCTTTTTACAAGAAAAAATAGAACTGATTATTCTAATTTGAACTGATTGTTGTTGTGCACTTTAGCCCTGTATTTTTACCATTTGAGGTAACAGTAAAAAATGAATTTCCAAGTGAATTTCTTGTTTTTTATCCATTAAATTCACAGCAGATTTGTGAATTCTTGCACTTTTCTGCAGAGGGGATCTTCATAGTCTTCAATTTTCTATAAATTTCATCTACCTCTGTATACTTGGAAAATTTAGGCTTGATAGTGAACATATGCCTGATCTCATTATCTAAAAAGAACAGATTTTCAAAATACATGAAGAAGTATTTTGCCTGTTGGTAATCCTTGAGGCAGTTGTTGTCTGGCTTGCTCTTTTGCATGATTTCTGATTTTTAGATCATAATATTTCTGAGGCATTAACTTGTCATTCAATGCGTGAATATCAAGCAAACCTGCTTCTGACAATGTTTTGTATTTGGCTAAAAATCTTGAGATGGATAAATTCATGTCTTTACACCGGTCCTCTATATTACTCATTATGTTTCTTTTGTTCAGGACCTTTTTGATTTGAAAAATGGTTTCTGTTCTATCAAAAATTTTCAATTCTTCCAACTCTTCCCTGGTTTTACTATTTAAAAAAGCTATGAGTTGGATTGCTTGGGCTTGTTTTTTTTCAATTTCCCTCTTAGTCTTGTCAATCTCTACACTAGCAACTTGAAGTAACTCTCTCTGTTCATAAATTATCTGAATTGAAGGCCATTGAGAATGAATGCCATCAATAATTTTGGTCCATAAATGATTTTTTATAAAGGCCACTTGATCTGTAAGATTTACCTGTGCTTGCAGAATCTTTACCTGTTCTTGTAGTCAATCAACCCTTTGCTCATGTCCTCTAGAAGTAATCAAGGCATCATTTTTGGATTTTTCTAAATTTTTCATAGTGCCTTTCAAACTAAGAATCTCTTTATCTTGGTCTTGTAGTGTGCTCCTCTGTGAGGATGAAGAAGAAGAGGCAGAGATTAGAGAAGTAATTGGCACTGCAGTTGGCAGTACTCCTTTCGGTGCCAAGTGTTCTGCCAAAGTAGATGGTATAGCATTGTTTACAGTGGGGATCACTGTAGGAATGACCATTGGTTGTGATTTTCTTAATTCTTCATTCTATTTCATTAGAGCTTCTATTTGACTTTCCATTGTTTTTATCTGATCTGTCATTTGATGTACAAGCTGCTTTAAATCATCATTCTTTGTTTTTTGCTGTAGAATTTCTTTTGCTTGAGAGTTTTCACTCTGAGGCAACTTCAACTGTTTTCTAAGAGTAGCTATATCCTCATTTTTCTGTTTAATTAAGACTTTTGCCCCTTTAATGTTGGCTGGGTCACCCCCTGCTTCAATCACTATATCTTCTAGTGCTTTTATTCTTAAATTATTAGCATACAGTGAGGCTTTTCCAACCTCATTTGATTTTGGAGGTTGAGCACTGTTTTCTCAAACCTAATTGATTTCATAGTTTTACTGAAAATTTTGGAATATAGCATTTTAGTATTGCTCCTATGAAATTCAAGTTGATCTAATTCATGAATGGCATCTGCATCCAGTTCAAGATCTGTTTTGGAATAATCTTCCACTGATTTTTTCTCAGCCACTGTAGGCTTCAAGAATGACATTACCAATATATTGGATGAATAATCATATGCTGAAAGAAGCCTGTCTTTGTTTCCAGGCTTTTCCTTAAGAAATCTAGAATGAGCTTGATTCTTGAGCTCTTCATTCTTATCTTTAATCTGTCTGAATCCGATCTGGATCTCTGACTCTGTATTGTCAGTTTCCTGAGAAGAAGGAGGCAAATCGACAGTAGCCTGGTTTTCCTTCATGACTGTATCTTTTTGTTGTGTTCCAATTTTTATATTTTGAAGCTCTTTTAATGTTTGAGTGACTATTCTTGTTGCTTCATCATTTATATCAATATTTACAGCCTTATCCTTTTCTTCTTCTGTTGACTTGCTTCTTTTACTATAAGGAGTTCTGAATTTTATGTCCTCAATAGTCTCAGCTATGAAACTATCTCCTTCTTTGTCTCTTTTATGTACATTATTAATATCTTTGCTTGTAGAAGCCACCTGTACTGTCTGTTCAATCTGTTTGCCTTTGGCACTGTCTACCTGTATTACCTGTACTGCCTGTGAATCATCATCAGATAGGGTGTTTGGCTCCCATTCAATTTTATTTACATATCTTTCAATATGGGGCTTAGGATCGTGCAAGTAAACATGCAACTTACATTTTACCCTTGCTGCACTCAAAATACCTTGTGGGTCATACTTCCATGTAAAACTACATGGGAACTTATACTCTTTAAGTTTGACATTTATCTCATTGGCAACTTCTCTGTTATTCACAATGAATGGCCCAATTTGATTTTTCAGCTTAAATTAGGTCTTTTTCTTGAAAGCTATGAAGTTGATTTCATCTACATTCAATAGTTGTCTCAGATATTCTAAAGCAAATATTCTTGTAGTAACAAATCTGGGTAACTTATATGGGGCCAGGGATGAGCCATACACTCTGATTTCTGTATGATTTTTATATAAATACCAATCTCCAGTTTTGTAGCTCTCTGATAACTACAGAATTCTTCTTGTCTCATCATTGATCCTAGGGATCTCCTCTTTTCCAAGAGATACATAGCAGGGGCTATAAATGAGTCATTGAAATATGTAAAACTATACTTTATGTTCCATTTTCGTAGAATAGATGACCAAAATACTACTGATAGAACTTTTCCTTCTGCATCCACTTTCTCACATTCAATTGGAAACTTATCTGTTTGATAATATAGGAAGAGGTGGAGTAGATAAGAGGAGTATCTGAAAACTCCTTCATCTGGTAATCTGGATAACTGATAATGCATACTTTCAGCAATAAATCTAGCAAAATTGAACTGAATGGATGGTGATTGACCAACGCTTAGAGTTGACAGAAAACCTAGGATAGCCACATCAGTGAATTCATCACTGGCGTATCCTAGTATGAAGGAGAGCATTGAGACAATCTATCTAGTTTCATCTGGGAAATCAACGGTGTCAGAAGGAGGATTTAACTTAGGAATATCAACTTGATTTGGACAAAAAGTCTGGTATATTTTGAATCTAGTATTGAACTCCAAGTCAAGATATAGTTGGGTTACATCTTCTATTGATAGGGAAGCAGAATTGGGGTCATGATTCATTTGCAGCATGGAATTTATCGACTCTTTGGTGATGTAAAACAAGATATATTTTTCTTTGTTTACAATACATCTTTGTTTTGGAATATAATAGGCTTGGCATAATCTGATAAAGTCAGGAACAAAATGAGTGAGAGGGACAATATATCTAGGCAGATTGGATTCCCAAATTGGAATATCTTTGTCACTCTTTTCCACTGATTTGCCATAGCAACAATTATAGACACCAAACAGGTTAAATTCTACATTAGGGTCTAGTATTCTATAGTCCAGATCAACTAAAGGGCTGTTCTCTGGAGAAATGACTGGAGGTTGGACTGGTCTGACCACTTCTGTAGACTCAGCCGTGAGTACAGGAGTTGGTTTGTCGATTTTGAAGGACATAGGCTGAGGAATCTTTGCAGAAGACTTATTTTGAGATTTTGGGCCCCCATTCTTGGGGGTTACCTATTTCTTGGTCATTTTTAATAATGAACGAAGCAAGCTTAAATGGTTTGCTAAGTTCCTTTACGAGAAATAGGGGTTTCTTGGCGAATTTCTACTAAAAATGGGGTTTCTGAGCAGGGTTTTTAGCAAATGCAAGGAATTTAAAGCTCAGAACGTGTATTTAAAATCGATTTCAACAGCAAAATGGACCAGGGTATGGAAAAAACTGCGAGAAAGGGAAATTAGGGATTCTAGGGAAATTTTGACAGAGTTTCCCCTGAAAAATGGACACTTTTTTGCAGTAACTTTGGTAATTATTTGAAATTGACAGGAATTTTGAAATCTCAGAGGGCAACTTCGAAGAAAAGTACCCGGAGAACCAGCATAATTCGGTTGAAGACGTTGCAGAGGTGCTCAGTCTTCAATTTTTTGAAAATGGCTTCGCATAGGACAATGTAGTACTTTGTAATGGAAATTCAGGGCAATGGGCATCGAAAAATGGTACTGGTAGGTTGAAAATGGCTCTGCAAAGTTTCTCAGGGTTCAAACAACGTGATTTTGAGGAAAAACGGTTCTGCAATGTTTTTACAGGTTTAAAGCGAAAAGGTGAAAATTTGAATGAAAAATATAATTTTAATGTATTAAACGATGGTATAACCATAGTTAAATGACATTAAACTTGGGTTAAACGGGTGAGGTTTAGGGAATACCGCCAGTGGTATTCGCGAGGGTAAATGGTGGTAAGCGGAAACTAGCTTTTCGAACGCGATACAACGTGGTGGCGACACGTAAGCGTGGGTGGTTTGGAAAAACCACCCATTTCACGCGGCTTTGCCAAAACATCAAACGATTACTTTATGAGCGCGAAAATGTATTAGTGCCATCGGATCTGGATTGAACGAGCGAACAACCACGATCAAAAGGAAAGGTGTGGGGAAAAGGTAAGTTATCGGGTTCACTTTGAGCGATTGATCTTGGGAAATCGTCGCTATACCGACATTTAGAGAAAAGTGTCGCAATACCGACACTTAGAAAAAGTGTCGCAATTTCGACATTATGCCCCAAAGCGTCGCTAAACGGCTCCCTCCAAACGTCGCAATTGCCTCCAAACGTCGCTATTATATGTTTTACAAAGATATGGTAAGGAACTCTCTCTTGTTCTTCTTAGAAATAATTATATATATATATATATATATATTTTTTTTTTCAAAATAGATTAAAAAAATTATATGAGAAAAATTATTAATTCATCAATATGTGTGTGTTGTGAGGAATAATTTCATAGTTCAACTTAATGGTTCATTATATAATCATGTGAGCATCACCAATGATATATCTTAAAAAGAAACTGAAAAGCCATGGGTACAAAATCGATGTATACTCTAGAGAGTGGTTCTCATATCACTATGTAAATTGGTCTATGCTACTTCAACAAAATTATAAGATAAACTGTAATACACATCATATATGCACCATAAAAATTGCCATACAACTAATTTGTTTTAGGATACATGTGGCATTCTAGGGGTAAATTCTATACCAGCGTAGATCCATCTTAAATCCGGATCTATCAAGCGTCGAGAGGGATCAAATCTCTCGAGGTGCAAACCTTTTTTTTGAGTGCAAAACTTGACAAAAGGTTTGCACCTCGATAGATTTGATCCCTCTCGGCGCTTGATAGATCCGGAGTTAAGATGGATCTACGCTGGTTTCAGTTGTGTACTGCTAAGGAAAATCTATCGAAGATATGATTAATTTTATCAATAATATGTAAATATATCAAATATTAATATAATCATTTTAAATATGCTAAATATTTTTGAGATTAACTTGGTCATTTTAATTTTAAATTTTCTTACTTACCTTAGTTTGTTAAGATGATAAATATTGTTAATAACTATAATGATGAAAAATGATGAAATAATTTTTTTGAATGCAAAGTGACAATAATAGTGTTGAAAGATAGAAAATGTGAATAATAAGAATGTACTCATGTTACAAATAGTCTTCATTGTGATCAATCTCAAAATATTTTCTTCTACTATTCTTATTGTCACCCTTGTTAGTTTTGTTATCTTTTCATATGAATTATATGAAAAATAAAATCTAAATCATAAACCAATTAAATATTTAGCTTGAGCTGTTGTAGTAAACAAGATACATTGTCTCTCGTGCTCTCCAATATTAATAGGTTAAATTACTATAACACAAAAATCAATGTACATTGTCAATAATTTTTTGTGCTTACACTAAAATCAATGCATATTGTTAATCCAATCACTTTAAAATTAATGTACCGTCATATATCCAATTACATCAAATCATAAATCAATGCATTTAATGCAAGCAATCAAATAAGATTAGAAAATAACTTCTACATTGAAATCAATGCACCTAATGCAAGCAATCAAATAAGATTAGAAACCAACATCTACACTGAAATCAATGAATTTACTCAAAGAAATCAAATAGGATTAGAAATCACCATCCACACTGAAATCAATGCATTTAATGCAAACAATCAAATAGGATTAGAAATAATCTACATTGAAATCAATGCATCTAGTGGAAGCAATCAAATATAATTATAAATAGACGTCTAAATTGCAATCAACACATCCAGTGCAAGCAATCAAATAGTATTGGAAATCACCACCAACACTGAAATCAATGCATCTAGTGCAAGTAATCAAATATCATTAGAAATAAATATCTACACTAAAATCGATGCATCTAGTGCAAATAATCAAATAGGATTATAAATCACCATCTCTTGTTTTTTGTCTCTATATCTCACCCCCCTAAACACACACGCTCTCGCACTCCATATATATCATTCTCTTTGTCAATCACCCCCTCTCCCCATCTCTCTCTTCTTCACTCTCTTCACCTTCCATCTATATCTCTATCTTCCCCTTCTCTCCCTCTCCCCCCCTAATATCTTGTTTTCCTTCTTTTTTCGTCTCTCCCTCTCTCTCCATCTTCCTTATCACTCACTCTCTCTCTCTCTAGAAACCAACATCTACACTGAAATCAATGCATTTACTCAAAGAAATAAAATAGGATTAGAAATCACCATCTACACTGAAATCAATGCATTTAGTGAAAACAATCAAATAGGATTAGAAATCAATTACATTGAAATTAATTCATCTAGTGTAAGTAACCAAATACAATTATAAATCGACATCTAAATTAAAATCAACATATTCAGTGCAAGAAATCAAATTGTATTATAAATCACCACCTACACTGAAATCAGTGCATCTAGTGCAAGTAATCAAATATCAATAGAAATAAATATCTACACTAAGATCGATGCATCTAGTGCAAATAATCAAATAGGATTAGAAATCACCATCTCCACTTATATCAATCCATCTAGTGCGAGAAATATTCCTCCCTCTCTCCACCCTCCATCCATATCTATATCCCCCTCCATCTATTCTTTTTTGTCTCTCTATCTCACCCGCCTAAACACACACACTCTCGCACTCCATATATATCAATCTCTTTAACAATCACCCTCTCTCCCCATCTGTCTCTTCTTCCCTCTCTTCACCTTCTATCTATATCTCTATCTTCCCCTTCTCTCCTTCTCCCTCGCTAATATCTCTCTTTCCTCCTTTTTTCCTCTCTCCCTCTCTCTCCATATTCCTTATCACTCACTCTCTCTCTCTCTAGAAACCAACATCTACACTAAAATCAATGCATTTACTCAAAGAAATCAAATAGGATTAGAAATCGCCATCTACACTTAAATCAATGCATTTAGTGCAAATAATCAAATAGGATTAGAAATTATCTACATTGAAATCAATTCATCTAGTGCAAGTAATCAAATATAATTATAAATCAACATCTAAATTGAAATCAAAAAATTCAGTGCAAGCAATCAAATTGTATTAGAAATTGCCACCTACACTGAAATCAATGCATCTAGTGCAAGTAATAAAATATCATTAGAAATAAATATCTACACTAAAATTGATGCATATAGTGCAAATAATTGAATAGGGTTATAGATTACCATCTCCACTTATATCAATCCATCTAGTGTGAGAATTATTCTTCCCTCTCTCCACCCTCCATCCATATCTATATCCCCCTCCATCTCTTCTTTTCTATCTCTCTATCTTACCCTCATAAACACACACGCTCTTGCGCTCCATATATATCAATCTCTTTGTCAATCCCCTCCTCTCCCCATCTCTCTCTTCTTCCCTCTCTTCACCTTCCATCTATATCTCTATCTTCCCCTTCTCTCCCTCTCCCCCACTAATATCTATCTCTCCTCCCTTTGTCCTCTCTCCCTCTCTCTCCATCTTCCTTATCACTCACTCTCTCTCTCTCTCTCCAAATTTATCTCTCTATGTCTTTCTTCTTACCTCCCTCTCCCTCCCCCTCCAAGTCCATCTCTCTTTCCCTCCCTCTCTCCACTCTCTCACATCCTCTCTCTTCCTTCCTCTCTTTCCCTTTCTCTCCCATCTCTATCTCTCCCTCTCTCTCTCTCTTCACCCACCAACTATGTTACTATATCCCTCCCTCTCTTATTATATCTCCTTCTCCCCCCCTTATCTCCATCTCTCCTTATTTTTCTCTTTTTCTCAGCCCCAAACATACACACTCGCTCTTTGTCTCTCCCTTGTCACTCCTTCTCTCTCTCCACCCCTCACTCTCTATATTTCTTATTTCCTACATCTCTCCCCTCCAACTCCATCTCTCTATCGACCCCTCTCTCCTCCTCTCTCTCATCCTTCCTCTCTCTCCCTTTCTCTCCTACCTCCCTCTCTTTTTTCCCTCCAATCCTCTCTCTTCCCCCATCTCTCTCTCTCTCTCTCTCTCTCTCTCTCTCTAATCCTCTCTCTTCCCCCATCTCCCTTTCTTTCTCTCTCTCTTTCAACCCCTCTCCCTCTCCAACTACATTACAATATCCCTCCCTCTCACCTTCTCTTTTCTTCTCTCCCCCCTTCTTTCCATACATCTTACTTTGTCTCTTTATCTCACTTGTAAACATACACACTCTCTCTACATCTCTCCCTTATCACTCTCTCTCTCTCCACTTTTCTCTCTTTGTGTATTTCTTCTTAGTTATGTAAACTAATGAATATAAATATTCGTAAATATAAAGCAGATTATGGAGTAAATATGAAAAGAGGTTTTATTTACTTACCATAACTCTGGTTTATTTATATTTTTATTTATTTACCATACCTCTTTTATTTACTATGGTATTTGGCCCATAGGCTTGTTATATACTTAGATTTTTATTTATAATCCTATTTGATATATTGTTATTTATTTACCTTACCTCTTTTATATTTATTTATTTACCATACCTCTTTATACCTATTTTATATTTATTTATTTATCATACCTCTTTATACCTCTTTTATATTTATTTATTTACCATACTTATTTTATAAATATGGTATTTGGCCCATGGTATCAATATTAATTTGTCCCATGGTATTAGTCCCATAGGCTTCATCTAAACAAAACCTCTTTTTAAATTTTTTTTAAATATAAAAAAGTTTATGGAGTAAATATAAAAAGAATTTTTATGTATTTACCATACATCTAGTTTATATATATTTTTATTTATTTACCATAGTCCTGGAGTAAGTATTAAAATATGTTTTATTTATTTACCATACCTCATGTGTATTTATATTATTATTTATTTAAATTTTAAAATATTGCAACTTTGATGGGGAAATATTTATGTCTTTAAATATTTTATTTTTTTTGTAAATTCGGTAGGACCATACTATTTTCTATTTATATTTAAAGAACAGGCTACAAAATATAAAAATCAGTCTTTGGCCTCAACCTGCCCGAGGAAAACCAGGTCTGTTAGCCATCTAAAAGCATGATAAGCATCCCAGAACTGAAATTGTCTCATACGTCTAAAATTGTCATGTGCTAACTGTTCCACTATTGCAGTTTTTACATTCATATAACATAAGGAAAGTTCATATTTAACTAAAAATTGCATCAAAAATCTAAATAGCTAAAGCTCCTATCCATCAGATGAAGAGACTGGGGCAGGGTCTTTGACATTGGACCCAGGCATTTCTGCTTGTTGGAGTTGCTGAAGGATCTTCTCCATGCAGCCCACTTTATCATCTAATCTGCTTACTCGATCTGTTGCCTGGTATTGTGTTATCTTGATGTGCTGTTACTGGTCCTGAATATCCAGAAGCTGAACCTGAATGCGAAGGTCTGGTTTTGCCGGGTCTGTCTTAGCATGAACTGGCTGAATACTCTGAATAGCTTTCGCTATCAGACATTTTACTATCCAGTAGGTGTGGATAGTCTGATTGAACAAAGTAAGGCAGCCACGGGTATTGCCTGGATCTGTAATGAAATCTAGGATCTCTGCTTCTGCCTCATTGTCTTCAGGTTTGATCTGGATTTCCTTTTCCCACCCACGAATTTCTTGGCGAACTTCAGAGGAATTTCCTATCACATAATTTGCTGCTAGAGTTTCCAGGTGCTCCAGGTTGGTTTTGCGACCCTGTTTCTGGGGGGAAGACTCTAATTGAACTTGCTGTTTCCCTTTGACAGTATCATCCCTTTGGAAGGGTCCTATGTAATAGCACTGATAGACAAAATTGAACAACAAATATGTGAGGAGTTTTATTGATACAAATCGTGCACCACCTTTGTGCAGTGATAACCTGAGTATCATACAAGCACTGGAACCCCACCCTCCTGACCTTACTTTGCATCCAATACAGAGATTCAGAGCATTGGACGACAGGCCTTTTGACTATATACATTAAGTAATTCCAGAAGTTAACGTACCAAATAACCGTATGATTATTATACCTCTTACAATAACAAGCGACCTTACACTTTGGCTTTGTATGACTAATTTGCAAGATAAACAGAGGATAATAAGTATGATGGCTTGAAGTCAAATTTAGCAGGCGAAGGGGCAGTACTGTATAATTGGCTGAAGGCCAAAGACTCCCTATCCTCTTCCTTAATCTACCCTGAAACCCTCTGGGTTTGGGTGAAGGGGCATAATATGAATGGGTCCTGAGGGTAAAAGCTGTACTCGTTGAACCGAAACAAAGAGTTAAAAGAGAATGACAGTGATTGCAAATATGAAAATTGACTTGATGAAAATCCTGACTCAACAATATCCTCTGAGAACAATTCCGAGACTGAACGTGACAGACCTTACAGCTTCGGAGCTTCATCAAACAAATTTTTAACTTACTCCCTAGATACCAGTGAATGCAGTAATCCTTTAACAGAATATTGGGATTTATACTACCATGCATGCGAACAGGGTATAAGGCCTGGACACTAAACATGCAAGGGTCACGGAAACATGGAGGAACAGGTTGAAATTTATGGGTAACCCATCGAAATTTCTCTCTCAAACCCAGACGAGCTTGAGTGTACTGCAAACTAAACAAAACGGCTTCAAATGGCATCAGTAGAGCTAAGAGAATGGCATAAACATACCCTGACAGGATCGAAAGGTTGCTCGAATGGAAATCACTGAGTCTCCTCCTCTGCCACCTCCAGACTATTGCATGCAAGAAACCGTGCATGAATGAATGAAGGGGTGGAGGGGACGCACATACCTTAACAGGAACTTACCTTTTGCGGTCTGTCAAAACAGCGTGTCCACTCTGCGCCATCATTCCAATCTGAGTGTTCTCACACTTCACCCAACTGGACTAACGATCCGTCTTTAATGTTGTTAATTGCATGGAGCGGTAGCGTGTGCCAAGTTTCCACCTCCAGGATTTCAATCTGACAACTGTACACCCCGATCGGGGGATGCCTTTAAATATTTTAATTTATCCATAGAATATGGATATAATCATGTGAGCATCACCAATGATATATCTTAAAAAGCAACTGAAAATCCATGTGTACAAAATCGATGTATACTCTAGAGAGTGGTTCTCATATCACTATGTAAATTGTTGTATGCTACTTCAACAAAATTATAAGATAAACTATAATACACATCATATATGCACCATAACAATTGCCATACAACTAATTTGTTTTACGATACATGTGGAATTCTAGGGGTAAATTCTATATGATGTGTATATCAATCTATTAGGTGTTGGTAAGTTGTGAGTATCTAAGAAATGATAAGGAATATTCATACATCATGATCTTGTAATGTGATTATAAATTGTGTCTATAATTTCCATAAAATGTATAAATGATTTGTTTAAAAAAAATCAACACAATCAACGCTAAACAATGCTCATGATGTGGAATGTCATTGGCGAAACCAAAATGATGGTCACATGTCCCATTTCTATGGTAATGGTGATCATATATATGTTGTAGCGACACTTGATGAGTAATTAAATAAATCTCAGTGTGACTCATTGTGCCATATTTTTTTAAAGCATGATTTGTTTTCCTAGTTTTTACTAATTTGTTAACATATTTTATTCATTTGGAAAGCTAATTAATGATGCTTTAAGTAATTAGGACCTAATGAGAGATCATCTTCACATCTTCCCTGAAATATATTTGGTAATTGTAGTCACTATATGGACCTCACATGCATGCTACTTAAGAAAAAATGAAATATAAACTATAATACACATATTATATATGCCATAACAATTGTCATACAACTTATTTACTTCTAGATACATATGAAATACTTCAGGTAAATTCCATATTATGTGTATACCAATATAGTAGGTTTTGGTAAGTTATGAGGATCTAAGAAATGATAGGGTATCCACACATTAGTAGTGCCCTAGTGAATTTTTTGCATAATTTTCTATTTGTTGTAATTTTGTTGCCTGGATTTGTTATAGATTTCAAATAATATATACAATTATCTACCAATTGTTCTTTATAAAGAAGAAGTACAATAAGTAGTCACCTAAAAGTGAGCCATGTGAAAATATTGGTAACATGAGTAAGCTGGTAAGTTGTAAATGAAAAGTGAATAACCTCCACTCACCAACAAGTGGCAGGCAGGGTTGGAATTTGGATTTCTCTTTACCCGTCACACAATTTTTTTTGACGTTTTGGTCATTATTTTTCTAGTCAATAAACATTACGTTTAAAATTTTTCACTTCATTAATGATGTTCTCGTAATAAATTAACCCTTCACCAATAAAAGTTTGATTAAAAAAATTGAATGCTCTTCCATTTTCTTTGGATTTTGGAGTGTGATATATCTGTGTCATGGACTTTTAATACCTAAAGTTTCAAGAGAAATAAATGATTCTTGTCAAACTAATATTTCCTCAATATATGCTATGATCTACTAAAAATTACTTCAAAAATCAAGTAACCTTCCAATATAAAGAAAAAAACATGAACGAGCTTTCCCTAAATTGCAATAAATTTATGTTTATTATTAATATTGCATAATATGTCTTATAAAAATTGCATAATCGGACTAAGAAAAAATCCTCAGTGCATTTTTTATTGTTTTTGTGATTAAAAAAATGAGCCAAAGAACACTAAGGCACTCAGAGAAATCAATCTATGTATTATTTCTCACAAAATCATGTTGAGTAGTGCAGACTAAGCGTTAGATTTTTTTCTGTCCTCAATCTATCTATTAATTATGTCTATGTAGTTATAAGAATAACAAGCCAAAGAAATCTCAGGCTTCCAGAGAAATTAGTCTCTGTGTGCAGAAATTGATGATTACTGTTGACTAAATGTTATACCATTTGAAATTGTTGAGCAAAATTAATCAGGCCATGATGTACCATTTGTCAATATCTATTTTCTCATGTATGAAAGTTTTTTTTTTCTAAGTAAAAGTAATTCTATTAACAAAAGGAGTACAGTACAGCGGGCCGAAGCCTGATCATTACCAATTTCTGTGGCATTTGAAACAAAAAAACATAGTTTGAAGACTGCCCTGCAAGAGGGAAACCAATCTAAAACAGTTCATTTGAAAAATCCCATGCAGGGGAACCAGAGAATTGTAGTACTGAAGACCATATCGAAGCAAAAAAAACAGATGCATTTTCAGAGACAGCAGGAAACACATGAGCAGGCCCGTGAGAATGGGCAGAAATAGAGCAAAAAACCAGAGTGAAGAGGAGGAACTACTCATCAGGAGGTTCATAGACAACTCTACACCAGAGTTCATCTGGTTCCCCGTCAGCATTATACAGGTCAGCAATAGAATGGATCACCTTCCCGGGAGGAGGAGGAGTAATATGCGCCTTGCTCGCTTACACTGCGTCCTGCCTCTCAGTAGGTTGACCCACCACTTCCTTGTTCGCCAGGTCCTGCGTGGCCTTGCCCATCTAACCCTGCACGTCCGCACTATCAGGGTGCTTCAGCCCAACAAACTGCGCTGAATCCTGAGCCGCCGAGCGAGAACTGGGAACAATTTCCTGAGGCTCTTCACGAAATACGACCATAATTGAGGCAGTCACCCTGGGTCGATTGAGAGTGTTGTTAAAGGAAAAATGTGCGGTGTGGGTTTGAGGAGGAGGAGCGGAAGGAGTAGGGGAAGCAAGGCGACGACCCGAGCGGAGAAGGCGCCCTCTAGGTTGACTGTCAGAGTGGGAGGTAGACGCAGAGGAGGTGCCAGAGGTGGAGGGAGAGCATCGAATTTGGCACCTCGTGGAGCCTCTTCGGCAGCGCATTCTCTGCCTGAGGCACGACATAGTCTCACTCGAGACAGCAGGGCAGGGAGGAAAAATATGGACATAATACTGAGGTGAGAGGGGCAACAGGGCGACAGAAGAAAGCTTGTAGGAACCAGCGTGGGAGAAGTGGAGATTTTCTCCAAAATCCAAACAACAATTGAGACAGCTCCTCTTACCAGTTACAGTGCGAACATTAGAAAGCCCTACTCCTGGAGCGCACCACAGATTCACAGGCGGGGGAATTCTGTTCAGACCAGAGGGACGCTCCATAATAACAACCCAGTCTACCGTGCAACTGTGAATCGACTGCAATAAACCACCATAAGTATGAACTGGAGGCTGAGCCATGTCGTGGCATGCGAATGTGTATTGAGGAGCGGGACTATGGTTGATTCGAGCACGAGGAGTAAATGGCATTAAACGCTGATCAGTCGACATTAAGAACTGAATGAAAACACTCTTGCGGGTGGGCGAGTGGCTTCCCCTTATGCCACACCCCCATCCCATCACGTTAAACACTACCAACTTCACCCGCATCCGGGTTCTCATGTATGAAAGTTGATGTACCATTGAAAGTTTAATAATTCTATTGAAAGTTTAATAACTATAATAACTATATATATTTTTTTAATTTAATGATTAATAATAATTAAATTAAAATTCTTAAAAGATAAAATAAAAGCTTAATAATCACGAACTATTATGATAATTTAAAAATATAGAACTCGGGCTGAACATAGTTACAAAGATACCAAGAAAATAAGAGTGCATGTGCATGATAACCTATTTCTTGACAACCTATGAATGCCATTCTCAATGAAGACTCAAGACTCAACTGGATTGGATTGTGTATCAAAACAGTAGGAATGAATAAAAGTTCAATGAATGAATAACTTGATCGAGAAAATTTATAGGGAAAGGTAACTTGACTATCAATCTACTAAACCTCACTTCCATGATTAAAAAAACACCCCCACCTTCTCAGTGGTCCCATCATGGTCCACTTATTGAAAAACAACCAACAAATATTATTTTTTTTATATTTTTGCATGGCCATTGGACAATGATTTACTATGGTTTTCCTACTAAATTCCAATGGATGATTATTCAAAAATATTGAGAATTAGTTTAGTCTCAAGGCATAGCCAAAAGTCTTACTAGGTAATTATAGATTACCTCTCCATTAGATGATTGTACATTTTTCATCTACTTTTTCACGTGAATTTCAGTTGATGCTAGATCTTTGCCTTCTATTTCTTTAGTGAAGCAAAGAGTTAACTTTGATCTTACATTAATAACTATACTTGCATGAATATCCATGCTTTTATACTTCCCCACTGTGGTCAATGTTGATGTATGGTCTTGGCCCATTGATCTTACAATTAACTCACTATTCATATTCAATTTTCTCCAGTTCAGCCCAATAAAATAAGGAAAACAAAAAATGAAGTCCTGATTTATCTTTCCAGTGCTCCTGCATAATACAAATACTCTTAAAAACCAGTTAATATATAAATTGTCATCATTCATGCTAAAATCAGTTTGAATTTTTATAATGAATCTACTTACAATTAATAGATTACATTGCTCACAGAATAAGAGATAATTTAGAACTATGATTTCACAATAATAAATTATCGGGCTCCCATAGGGCGATGAACTTGGTCAGATGTGACCCTTCTGCAGCAGCTCCTAAATCTTCCTCTTGATTTCATCTTTCTCCAGAACAGAGCACCAATATATCGTTCCGTTGGGTAGCGGCGCACCTGGGGTCAGATCAATCGGGTGCTTGACTTGACAGTGTAGAGGAACCCCTGTGGGTGAGGTGAAAATGTCCCCGTACTCCTCCACAACCTTATCCATTTGTTGTTGTCGTGCAGAGGAGCCTTTTCTGGAGGTTGTGGCCATAGTCTTCTTCTTGCCCTGGGGGCGGATCATCAGGAAAATGAATTTCCTGGTTTGGGAAATGAGCTTACTTCATTATTTTGCAGTAACCAAAGAGATAGTAGCAAGAGGTGGTACCTCTGGTATCCTATACAACTTATTTCCGAAAGTAACAATAACAGCACAAGGCCGAGACTCATACACCGCATGACGCTTCCACAAGTATGGTTGTCCTAATAATACATCAGAAACATCAATAGGAACAACGTCGCATAATACCTCATCCGTGAAGGGCTTGATGCTATAGGGAAGGCGGCACTGCTGGCTGACGCGGAGATCTTGTCCTTGGTGAAGCCACCCGATGGTGTATGGATGTGGGTGAGCTGTGGTCGGCAAGCCCAACTGCTTCATGGCATCTATCGAAATGAGGTTCTTTTGGCTCTTATTGTCGACAATGAACTGTACTGGGGAGCCCTTTACCCACATCTGGGAGTGGAAGAGATGTTCCTCCTTCTGGATCTTTGTAGTGGCAACAGTGGCATTAGGCTCCGCATCAATAATCTATTTCCCTTTTTCATTCCCCTTGTCAGGTTCTGATTCAAAGTTAGAGCATGCATCTGACTCAGAAGCCCGCATCTCGGCCACCAGCAACTGCTTGGCCCGACACTCACTTGTGTTGCGAGTGGAGCTCTTATGGAACTCACACCACTTTCCCGTGTCCTTCTTTGGATTTGCAGTGTTGTTCTTTGCTTGTGGCTTCGACAGGTTGTCTTGACTCACCGTGCCTTGGCTCTGTCCTTTGTTCTGTGGTTTGGGAGCACCTTTCCCTTGCTTTTGATTCACAGATCCAAAGTCTCGCTTCTTCTGTTTGAATTTCTGCTCAAACTTGGCAGCATACCGGTATGCCATACCAAGCGAGGAGATGTCGAGGAACTCCATTACCTCCTGAATGTATCTTTGCAGACAACTGTGATACTTTAGCACCAGATGTTTCTGTAAATATTTGATACCCAACTTGGTGCGCAGGGTATGGAACAGATTCGTCAGCTCATGCACATCTTGATCCCTTTGTTGCCGCAGCATGGTCCATTGTATGTACTTCTCCTCATAGCTCCCCACGAGATAGTATTGTTCCTTGACGGCCTCTCGAAAATAATTCCAAGTGGGTACGACAGAGAACAGAGAGGGTTCTGTCTCGTCCTTTTTCTCACAGTGGCTTTCCCACCAGTCCTTGACATGGGGGGCAGCTTTGAGGAGTGCAAAAATAATCTTCTCCCTATCGGAAAAGTAATGAATCGATAAATATACTTCTAATATATTCAACCATCTATCTACGGCATCTGCATCTATTTGACCCTCAAATATGGGAATGTCAAAATTTACTTGTACCTTAAAAGGAGTCACACCTCCAGAGTGGCTGCTGGATGCAGATGTTGTTAGGTCCCTATATTACTAGTATAGTCCCTTATTGTTGTTAGTGTAACCCCCTTATTGTTATAATACCCTTTTAAACCCCATTTTGTTATTATTGTGCCCTTAAATTATTATTGTTAGGTCGGCTAGGATTACATTGTGGCCCACTAGGATTACATTATGGCCCCATGGACTCCTATATATAGAAAGGAGGTTTTGTAAATTGTATCATCCAATAATTGTTCATTTATGTAATGTATTGGAGGTTTCCCCCTCAAAGTAGCTCATTTCTAAGGCGTTGATATCTCTTTTCTTCTCTTTTTGGAGCTGGTTACACAACATTTGGTATCAGAGCTTTGGATTCTAGGATTTCGCTGCTCCAAACAGGTCATCGTGGAATTTTCGCTATAGATTTTTTTTCTATGAAGTTTCAGAATCTAAAATGTTTAGGGTGCAAAGTTGAAATCCTGAGGAAGATTTTTTTAAAATTTCAGAGCTTGGTTCACAATATTTTATGAGATATCATCTATGGAAGTTAGGTCTTTTTTCAGGATACTAAACAGGTCATCGTGGCATTTGCGCTATAATTTTTTTTTCTACGAAGGTTAAAAATCTGAAATTCATATGGTGCAAAGCTGAAATCCTGAGGAAATTTATCAAAAACTTTCAGAGCTTGGTTCGCAATATTTTGGGAGATATGATCTGTGGAAGGTAGTGCTTTTTTAGGCTCCTGAATTTCATCTCAAAGAGGTGATCGTGGAAAAAGTTCAATAACTCTCTCTCTAGGCATCGGATTGGAGTTCCGTAAAAAGTGGTCACAATTAAACAGACTTTAGTTTCTTGGCTATCAATTTTAGAGAGAAAGGATGAAACAGTGACATGTGACAAGTCATACAAGTTCGCTCTACTGAACTAGTCCAGAATTAGGTCATTGTGGGAGATTGGACACAAATTTGTCTTGGAGAATCCAAATCAGGTCAGACCTGTGGCATTCGAAAGATAATTCAGAGGGCTACGTTGATACTGAAATTCAAATATTGAAGTGCTACAATCATAGAGATAATCCAATTTCAATATCGAGTTCCTCAAAAGCAAGAAAAAGGTGTGTATATTTTTTTTCTTTCCAAATTGCATGAGTCTTCTTGAAGAATCAATTTGAATTGATTCCAAGGGCATATTTTAGAATATATAGTAGTATTGGGTTCTAAAATATGCCCCGTAAAAATAATTCAACACCCATTAAGCCTTCAGAAGGCTCTACTATGACTCATGAAGATGAAGAATTGCAACATGATCTATCAAAATTACAAGAGCAAGTGCAACAAATTTCACTCTCGCAAAGAGCAACAAAAAATGAAATGGAAGTTTTGAAGAAAGGCGTGGAAGTGAAGATGGACGGTTTGAAGAAAGGCATGGAAGCTAAGATGGATGGCATGGAAGCGGACATGAAAGACAACATGGAAAACATGAAGAATGATCTCAAAACAGACATCAAAGGTTTGACAAAGTTGATACAAGAAATGTTTCCTAATGGTGAAAAGATAGTAGAAGAACCTCATGATGAGAACAAAATAAATGTTAATCGTGATTTCATAAACTCTAATGTTGGTGAGAAGAACCACCATATTCCAAAAATGGATACGAGGAAGTTTGATGGAAAGGATCCTATAACATGGATACCACAGATGGAGCAATATTTGATCTCCATAACGTGCAAAACACACAAAAGGTATGCATTGCAACTTTACATTTAGAACAAAATACATTTGTATGGTATCGATGGCTTTGCTCCCGTAAAAAAATTGTCACTTGGTCAATTTTTACAGAAGAAATGATAGCACATTATGAGGATACAAAGAGTAACACCTTCTTTAGCCAATTGATAAATCTCAAACAAAAGGGTTTAGTGGGGCAGCACATTGAGGACTTCCAAAAATTGAATATAAGGGTAACTGATATTCCAGAGGAACACAAGATTGATCTCTTCATAGGTACTCTAAAGGATAACATCCAACATGAATTTCGTGTTTTCGAACCTGATTCATTGGAGAAGGCATTCAGGTTGGCAAGAAAGTTGAATGTAAAATTATGGCGACAAGGAAGCCTACCACTCAATTCTATAAAGAAGGAAGTGTTGCTACGCCTAGAATTCCACAACCTACAAGGTTGACACCACAACAATTGGAAGAAAAAAGAGAAAAAGGGCTTTGCTACAGTTGTGATAGCAAATACACTAAAGGTCATAAGTGTGCTGAGAAGAAAGTATTTTACATAGATTGTGAAGAGGAAGAAGAAAATGAACAAGAAGAGGATATACACCAAGAACCAGCCCTAGAAGAGGACGAAATGAATCCGACCATATCGTGTAATGCACTAGAAGGAATTACCACTCCTCAAACTCTCAAAATAGAAGGACAAATCAAGAAGAAAAATTTAATAGTGTTGATTGATTCAGGTAGCACCCATAATTTTATTCACTGTAAGGTAGCCAAGGAATTAAATTGTTTCCTATACCCAGCACTAGAATGTCAAGTGATGGTTGCAAATGGAGGAACTATAAATTGCTCTAGAAAATGCCATAATATCAAGCTAACCATGGGGGAATATGTATTGACTAGTCCTATGCTTTCCATTCCTATGGGAGGTGCTAATGTTTTACTAGGAGTACAATGGTTACAATCTTTGGGGACGGTACCTTTTAATTTTCAAGAACTTTTCTTGAATTTTTTTTTCAGAAGGAAAGGAAGTCGAATTACGGGGTATTGAAGGGAAGCCGGGAAGGATAATAAGCTCTAATGTCATGACAAATCTTCTAAAGAAATAACAACGAGGCGTAATTGCACAATTATACTCACTAGAAGTTCCGACATCAAAATCATCTATTTCTGCAGATCTCTAACAAGTCTTGGACAATCATTCCAAGGTGTTTGAAACTCCCAAAGGACTCCCACCTTTTCATGATCATGATCATGCTATTCATTTGATTCCAGGAAGTGTTCCTCCAAACATCAGGCCTTATAGATATCCTTACTCCAAAAGAGAGAAATTGAACGTATGATTGCAGAAATGTTAGAGGCGGGTATAATTCAACCTAGTCAAAGTTCTTTCTCTGCTCCTGTAGTATTGGTACACAAGAAGGATGGATCATGGCGAATGTGTCCGGATTATAGGGAGCTCAATAAGCTCACCATTAAAGATAAATTTCACATTCCTGTGATTGATGAATTATTGGATGAATTACATGGAGCAATTTATTTTACCAAGTTGGATCTTCGTTCAGGATATCATCAAATTAGAATGAAGACTGAAGATATTCCAAAAAAAACATTTCTAACTCATGAGGGTCATTAAGAATTTTTGGTCATGCCTTTTGGCCTTACCAATGCACCTTCTACATTTCAAGGGTTGATGAATTCCATTTTCAAACCCTTCCTTAGAAAATTTGTGCTAGTATTTTTTGATGATATACTAATCTATAGCAGGTCTTGGAAGGATCATGTTCAACATGTTGACAGGGTGCTCAAACTATTGGAGGAGAAACAATTATATGAAAAACATCCAAATGTTTCTTTGGAGTACAAGAGGTGGAATATCTGGGTCATATTGTATCTCACGAGGGTGTTAAAGTAGACCCTAAAAAAATTAAAGCCATTAAGGAATGGAAAGTCCCCACAACCATAAAGCAGTTGCGAGGATTTCTCAAGTTAATAGGGTATTATCGCAAGTTTGTTAAGAATTATGGGAGAATAGCAGCACCTCTAACAACATTATTGAAGAAAGATGCATTTTCATGGACTCCTGAAGCAACTAAGGCCTTTGAACATCTTAAAGAGGAAATGTGCCTAGCACCGATCTTAGCTACGCCAGACTTCACAAAAACCTTTATTGTGGAATGTGATGCCTCAAGAAATGAAATTGGTGCAGTTTTAATGCAGGAAGGAAGACCCATTTCTTTTGAAAGTCGTCCAATCAAAGGAAAGTATTTACAGAAACCTATTTATGAGAAGGAAATGTTAGCAATACTGCATGCACTAAAGAAATGGCGAACTTACCTAATGGGAAGACACTTCAAGGTAAAAACTGATCATGATAGTCTTAAACACTTTTTTGAACAAAGACTATCTTCAGAAGAGCAGCAAAAATGGGTCACAAAGATGTTGGGTTATGACTTTGAAATAATCTACAAAAAAGGAAAGCTTAATGTTGTTGCAGATGCACTCTCAAGAAAGAATGAAGAGGTGGAAGCATTGCTTTGTGCCATTTCTATTATCCAACCGTATTGGATAACCGAAGCAAGAGATGAATGGAAGAAGGACAAAGATGTATGGACACTCATTCAAAAGTTGCAGCAAGATCCTAGTACATCTGATACATTTAGTTGGAAAAATGATTCCTTATGGCACAAAGATCGCTTATATCTTTGTAAGAATTCCCAACTGAAACAAAAGATTCTTCTAGAATTGCACACTTCTCCTTTAGGAGGACACTCAGGATTTTTAAAAACTTACCACAGGGTGAAGAAAGATTTTTTTTGGGATGGTCTTAAATCTGATATTCAAAAGTTTGTGGCGGAATGTTTGGTTTGCCAGCAGAATAAAGTGGAGACAATTAAGACCCCGGGACTTCTACAACCTTTATCCATTCCAAGTCAACGTTGGGAGGAGATTTCAATGGATTTTATCACAGGTTTACCTAAGTCCGAAGGAAGGAATGTCATCATGGTGGTAGTTGATAGACTTACCAAGTATGCACACTTTTGTGCATTATCTCATCCATTTAAAGCAAGTACAGTTGCTACTACATTTATGGATAGAATTAAAAAGCTACATGGAAGCCCAAGGGTTATTGTGAGTGATAGAGATCCCATTTTTACTGGAAATTTTTGGACGGAGTTATTTTCTTGTTTGGGTACTCAATTAGCTCATAGCTCATCTTATCATCCTCAATCTGATGGTCAAACCGAGATAGTAAATAAATTTTTGGAAGGATATCTTCGTTGTTTTGTATCTGATAAACAAACACAATGGGTCAAGTGGTTACCTCTCGCCGAATGGTGGTATAACACTTCCTTCCATACTGCAGCAAAAATGACCCCATTTATGGCACTTTATGGATATCATCCACCATCAATCACATCATCTTTAAGGGAAAATTCGAAAGTTCAAGCAATGGAAGATCACATCGAGCATCAGCAAGAAGTTCTCCAACTCTTAAAGGATAACCTGAATTTGGCACAAAATCGAATGAAACAACAGGCAGATCAACATCGCAGCGAGAGAAGTTTCGATGTAGGAGATTGGGTATTTTTACGGCTACAACCATACAAACAAATGTCCCTCAAGCAAGCTAAGAAGGATAATAAATTATCGCCAAAGTACTATGGTCCTTACAAGGTGTTGCAAAATATTGGTACTATGGCATACAAATTGGAGCTTCCTGCTTCTTCGCGAGTACATCCAGCTTTCCATGTTTCATGCTTAAAGAAGGTTATAGGTGAAAATATTCCAATTCAAACAATATTGCCAGAACTTGATGAGGAAGGAAAAATCATATTGGAACCTGAAGCGGTCACGGAAACAAGAACTCGACAGCTACGAAATCGATCAATTTCAGAGTATCTCATCAAGTGGAAGAACTTACCCCCTGAAGATTCTACATGGGAGGATGAGAATTTTATACAAAAGCACCCAGAGCTACTCAAGCGTTGAGGACAACACTTTTTTGAAGGAGAGGGGCATGTTAGGTCCCTATATTACTAGTATAGTCCCTTATTGTTGTTAGTGTAACTCCCTTATTGTTATTATTGTACCCTTGTAAACCCCATTTTGTTATTATTGTGCCCTTAAATTATTATTTTTAGGTCGGTTAGGATTACATTGTGGCCCACTAGGATTACATTATGGCCCCATGGACTCCTATTTATAGAAAGGAGGTTTTGTAAATTGTATCATCCAATAATTGTTCATTTATGTAATGTATTGGAGGTTTCCCCCTCGAAGTGGCTCATTTCTAAGGTGTTGATATCTCTTTTCTTCTCTTTTTGGAGCTGGTTACACAACAGACGCGCCACCGGTGGGCAGTCGTTGAAGGAACTGGGAAAAGTTATCCATCATCGCGTTCCTTTGTTTTTCGAGGGCCTCCTTGAGCAATATTTTGATAGGATCTCTTGCTCCCTCATATTTATTTTCGTCCCCCATGGGCGTCCGTCGGGGTTTGCAAGGCTGATCTTGCAAAGGTTCCACCAAATCGAGCCCTAACTCCTTATACCCCGACCTCGTTGGGGACATGCAAAGAAGGATCGAGAAAAAGCAGACCGCTCTGATACCACTGATCCGAATTTATGCAGGAACGCAACAAAATAAACACATAACCATAAATACAAAGATGCAGCGGAAATAACACTTCATTTTATTAATATCAAAGAACTAAAATTTGCTTATAGACAGAATGGAAATAAAACTAGCTAGGGCGCTGGTAGCTATCTCTGAGGAGAGATGTGGCGGCTACAGGCCTCTGAACTGAGTTAAAATGAGGCTCGAGGGCCTATTTATTATTTAGAAACAATGGAGAACCCTAAACATCCAAAAACCTAACCCTAGGAGATGAAGCGCCAAAACTATGGGCCCCGTTTGGGTAAAATGGTGTTTCAACTTCCCAGGGACGTAACTTTGGCATACTATCTCTGTTTGACGCACATGATACATCATTAGAAAGATCTATCCAAGGAATACAACTTTCACCACAAATATAA
The DNA here is from genome assembly GCA_034641835.2 of Pinus albicaulis. NCBI lineage: Eukaryota > Viridiplantae > Streptophyta > Pinopsida > Pinales > Pinaceae > Pinus > Pinus albicaulis. Next base: position 1,060,213,510 of record CM076570.1, read on the forward strand.
TTCCGGAATGAAATGATATAGAATGATAGTCGCTGGAGGCGTGATGCCCAAAAAACGTCGTTTAGGGCCTCAAAACGGCTCCGAAAGTTCAGGACCCGAAAAACTGCTAAAAATAGTAATTTGTGCCGAAACTGAAAAAATGAAAGAGACAATGGTGGGGCCCCAAGTGGAATAGTCAGGTGGCCACCAGTATCCACCTGGATCATTGAGTGAGCCAAAAAAATAACTTTTCTTACTTTTTGAGTACAGCCTTGCAATTGCGAAGAGGACTAGTGTTGCAAAATTATTGGTAAGTGGAAATTAAAGGGCGTAAGAACGTTTTTGAAAAAATTTCAAACATCAAAATTAAGTCTTCTATCCTTCCTAGCACCTCATGGAAAACAGGAATCCACAAATTCTAGTCATCAAATATGTGCAAAATGCCTTATGACGGGCAAAATGGACGACTGGTCCTATGCTGCTACATGAGTTAGGGTTTCATGTGGCAACATGGAACCTTGTATAGTTTTTCAAGGATAGGAAAGGAGAATATTGTCAGTTAATCATCACATGAAACTTCATCACCATTTGAAAATTGTGTCCTAATTTGAAACAATAAGACTACCCAACTATTTCATTATTTAATTTTGATTGTGTAATACAAAAAAATATCCTAGATAACTTAAATAATGTAAGCACTTTTGCTAAAATTTAGTGGAGAGAACCTTCAATTACATTTATTTTGAAGTTCCACTTGCGTTTTAAGCCATTTTAATTAGTCTTTCATGGCTAGCTAGTAAAAATTTCAACCTCTTGTAGAAATTTGTTTGTCACTTGTATTAGAAATGCAAAAATCAAATGTAAATAAAAATTATTTGAAATGCTAAAATTCAAATGCGCGCTACATAAAAATGATTTTTTTTAAAACTACATTAACGTCTGATATCACGCGTGCATTCGCCCTCAGCTCTTTCAGAATAGCGTTTGCCCTCAGCATTCGCCCTCAGCTCTTGCAGAACAACATTCGCCCTCAGTTTTTGCAAAATGGTAATTTCTTACTGCATGCCCTTCCTCCTGTAGTAGGGTTGACCCTATTTGGGTTTTATTGGAGCCTCTGAGAATAAAAAGGTCGTGATTGATTACAGGGCACTGCCTATATTTGTGGAAATTCTTACCTCTGGGAATGATAATGTTCGAGAACAGGTAGCACGTTCATTTTAGAGGCATAAAATTATTCTTCCCAACTATCTTTATACGTCCCGTAATTTTGATTTTGATTTAAAACTACTTACCCAAATTTGAGTTCAACTGTGTTCGTGTAAGGTCGTTTTGGGCTTTGGGAAATATTACGGAGACTCGCATAAATTTAGGGATCTTGGACTCATTCATGGAGTTCTGAGTATGTGCTTGCCCGCTTGAATGATAACGCTTCTGCATCACGATACTAAATGCTACATGGGTTTCTTTCAAATTTTCACGTGGTAAACCCCAACCACTATTCAAACAGTGTTGCACACATTTCTTCTAGTTCGCAACACCGTGGATTTTTTTTTATAGATTCTGTGCTTGGTAGATTTGGACGTAATATGGACCTAGACGCTTGTTCATAATGACTACATCAAGTTTTAGAAAATGTCAGAATTTGGGTTTGCCAAGGGGATTACCCTGCTTGCAATTATCGACATCAATCACATTCAAAAGTTTGTAGCATCGCTTTGTGCTCTTTGTGGTGTGAATTTTGAAAGTAATTTCACAATATCCGAACTAAATTTTTCTCGTCCTTTTCAATATCAGGTTTGTAACAAAACCAAGCAAACAATTGGCAATAATGCAACAACAACAACACCTCCTCAAGCAATGCCTAAAATTCACCGCATTTGATGAATGACTATGGTACCTCTTTTGTGAAATAAGACCGGAAGTCAAGGTACTTCGGTTTCCATTAGATCGTGGAATTCAACATCCAAAATAGCATCAAATTCCAATCGTAATAGTATTCCCCACGAGGGAAAAAATGTATTTCATCGAGACCTACTGGACTCATCACCCCAAATAGCCTCCGTGGCTACCCAGAAAGTGTGATCATCTCATAATAACAAATGCTCATCCATCCCCAATTGAAACAAGAATAGGACCCACATTGGTTACGTAAAAGGAGAAACACGCTTTGAAAGAGAAGAAGAAACTTTTTTATTAGGGTCCAGAAATCTAACAGTCTATTGTACAATGCCCTACCTACTTCAAATTATACCTCCCAACTCCATGCTATGTTTCATCAGGCCATTCTTCAAATGAGCATCTTAACTCAAGTTTGATTCCAAACCTAAGTCCCTTGTTCATGCCCAAGACCTCTGTTACAACGCAGTAGAGTTCTATAAATATCCACAATAGGAAGCAAAAGAAACATTGCCAAATTAATTTTAGACTCGATAATTTTCTGCGAAAATTCAACCTGATAGGTAAAAACATAATATCAAACACAACCAACTAATAATGGAATTTGAACACGAGGATTTATAACTACGTAAAACCTTCTGTGTTAAAAGAAATTCCGTGAATGGCTTTAAGATTCTACTAATGAGCTTACAACACCATAGCAATTACCTGCCACAATGAAATCTACCGAAGCAAAGCCCTTGGTACAAGCTTCAACATTTCCACAAATGGGAAGCAAGAATCTACATCTCTCATGATCCGGTTCTCAGGACAAATCCGCTATATCGCCTTGTTCGCTAAACATGGATCTGTCATAGTTTTGGTCTCAGTTCTACTTAGGATCGGCTATCTGATCTTGTCAGGTGGTTTTGACTATACAAACTTAATTCAATAGAAAATGTTGACTCGCTATATATATAGGAGCTAATGGTGCTCTAAACAATTTTTAAGCAAACTTTGTTTTGTTCCATTCACAAAGAACTATGTTGTCCTTGTTTGTCCTTGAACTTAGTTCTCTCATATTTTCCATCCTATCCTCACTTTGCTACCGATAAAGACATAACTTCACAATATCAAAATTGACTATTTTTGCCATTTATCTTTAGTAATGGTACAAATTTTAATTTGGTGCATTCGCATGATTCCTCTAAGAGCACTTCTGCTATTATTCAAGATTTTTTAGCATACACCATATTTAACTGCCATGTTTCAATATTTATCAACCATAAGCATTCTTAAGGTAGTTCCACGCTTTTGAAGCATAAGGAATAAGCTCGACAACTTCTTATCATAGTGGTACAATCGCTCGCGCTTATCTTTATAAACCTCCAATTTTCCAAACATAGTAGAGACTACAATTTGCATCTCGAATTTCGACAAATTGCTTAGTATTCTACGTAAAATGCATTAAGAATAAAAAAAGCCTACAATTTGTAAAAATCCCACAATTTTGTAAAAAGCCCACATTTTGTAAAAAATACCATTTGTAAAATGACCACTTTTTTTTTTTTTCTTATATATTGAGCTCCCATTGAGTTCAACAAGTCTTGGGTTTTCTACACTATTGAGAGAGATTTATTGTTTCTTTTATAGGATAATTTGCATCCATGGAAGAAAACATTGAGCTGAAAAATTCAAAAGGGTGAAAGGGTGATTATGCAGTTTACGTCTCTGTAAAAATGTTGTATGAGAAATAATGTTAGAGTTTTAATAGCAACAATGCTAAATATCAGGAGGGAAATATGGGCACATCGATGGTGGATCAAATGACTATCGTCTGCAGTAATTAATATCTATCTTCATTTTGAATATATCGTAAAATTTTATATATTTAATAATTTTATATGCGCATCAATGTTTAATTGTTACTGTTTGTAATTTTCATAAAGGCAATGTAGCTTCAAATTTTTGCAGATGATCAACCACTTTCCACAAAGAACAGTAGTAGACTAGATGATTTTGTACCTGAAGACAAAGGAGAATATTGGTATAATTAGTATTGGAAATGATGTTGTACGAGGTGAAGAACATGAAGCTAATGATGAAGGTACTTCTAATGATCCCATGGAGGTAGATCATGATGATGCGAATGAGATGATTTACATTAATAATGGGACAAATCAAATGCTCCAAGACTTGCATGGTGAGACGGGTATTTATGATGTACCTCTGATTGAAAGGTCAAGTAGAACCACTTTTGAACACTCAAATGCAACTCTTCTCTCACAAGCATTGCTGCTGTGAATTTAAAGGTTATGAATAATTTGTCGTAACGATGTATGACACAAATTCTAAGGTATGAAATATATATATGATCACATATATGTAAATGTTGATTATTTTCCTTTTTTTAGTTATAATAAATGTGTAAATAATAACTTATATATGTTATTATTTTTATTAATATTTATTACAAATAAATATTTACATATATGTGATCATATATAGAGACAGTATACCCTAGAGTCACACATTGCTTGACAAATTATTACACCTTTAAGTTCACCGCCCGGAAGCGCAGAGTCGGTGAACTTAAAGGTTATGAATAATCTATCGAATGCATGTATGAAAACAACTCATGTATGCAATATGTATATGTGATCACATATATAAATGTTGATTATTTTTCCTTTAGTTGTAATAAATGTAAAATAATAACTTATATATATATATATATATATATATATATATATATATATATATATATATATATATATATATATATATATATCATAGTTATCAAACCGGCCGTCAGACGGCCACAGAATCGTCTTAACCTGGTCAATAGCCTATTCTCACCTGTTTTGGTTTGTTATCTGACGAATCGATTGATTAAGGAATCAATTAGCTTATATAAACTACTGGCTCAGATGACCGGTTTGCTAGGTGTCTTCCATGAGCTGTACCCCTGTCTCCTCCATGAGCGTAAATCTCTATTATAGTAGCAACAAACTTGTCTAATAACCTACAATTAACACCTTATAGTAGCAAATACGCATGATGAATGATAAATACAAGGTCAGTAAGCATAAAACTTTTAAGCATGCAACCTATCAAGTATATTTGATGACAATTTCTGCTCAAAAATCAAGAGTAACCTTATTTCACACTCGCCTAGAACCTACACCCCTCTCACACATAGCAAGAGTATTAAATACAAAACCTTTCACACAACATACAAGCAATTTTGATCATGGCATCAAGATCGATGCAAATGGTCTAACGCCACCAAGGACAACAACATATAACCTAATGAAAATATGACTGGCACACAAATTGACCACCAGAAAATTGGAAATGCACTAAATCGCTAACAGTTTTCTGGTTTTAATAATCTTTTTAGTGATAAATTTGTCAAACACATTGTGAGCGTAATCGCCGTTGTAATGCTCTCTCAACTCTCATACAAATAGCACTAATAGTGGGTATCATAAACCAACTAATACCTCTAAGTGTTGTAGAGCGTTTTCTAGAAATTTATTGGCAAGCAAACATAGATAATGAAGAATACAAGATCTTCAAAAAATGCTGGTAATAGATATATATATATATATATATATATATATATATATATATATATATATATATATAATTAACCCATAATTGTCTTTAAGGTCGATACAATGAATTGACAAATGTGATCCGAAAGGTAGATTCAGATTGCATATTATAATATTAACTTCCAGTAATAAAACACAATGAATAATATAAGAGAAACCTGATACATTATCAACAAGTTTGCTTATGTATTTTTCATGATATAAAGGCATTATGCCATTTTGATATATTCACCTTTGCATGGTATATAAATGAGAAAAAATTTCATAATTATCTCTATTGGCTCGGAATCATGGTTGCAAATCTTAAAAATTGTTTTTATTTATTTATTTATTTTTCATTTTATTAAAAAATAATTATTTAATGTATTTTTTAAACCGTTCATTAAGATTCGATCACACGTATAGACGGGTTCGTCAAAACCCGCTCATTAGCTCCACCGATCCTACATCATCTTAGCTTTTAATAACTAATGGATATATATATATACATATATATACATATATACATATATATATATATATATATATATATATATATATATATATATATATATATATATATATATATATATATATATATATATATATATATATAATAATCTTTACAAGACACTACTTTGTTTCGCTAGATTGTTATGAATATTTGTTACCATCGCTTAAATACTTTACCTCTAAATATAATGAGATCTACGCAGCATATGAAACAATTTGGAATGGAATATAATACTCATAGATGGCTGTTTTAAAGATCATATTATATATTACTTGGAGAACATGCTGAAAATAGAATGTCCAATGTGGTACCCGCAGATATCGAATAGACACCCAACTAAAAAGGTGCCTCAAAAGGTTCTTCGCCATATTCCTGCTAATTCCACGCTTAGTAAATTAATGTTCAAAATAAAGATAGTACGCTTTATGGGATTACCATTCAAAGAATAGAAGTGGAGATGGTAAGCTCAATTCGCGGTATTGTCTCAAGATTTAGAGAAATCGAGGAAAATATGTAGATTTTAAAAAATGAACTTTGGAATGTCATGCTTTCATTACAAATGATGTAGGCACCATTCGAGAGCTTACTCACTTACTCAAAGGTGGCCTATTTTCGTTATCACCAATAACATTCCTCCTTGGATGTCAATAAAGAGGGAGCAATATAATGTTGACTATGATTATTCCGTATTTGATACATTATTTCTTTGAATGTAACATTTTTATTTCTCTCTGTTGTTTGCATAAATATATATTTTATTTATTTACTTACTTATATATACATATATCATGTGAGTAATTATTATGTACCGTAATTTTGAACAATTTAGGTAAGTACCGTGTCAAAGATATGAATGTATATATTGAGCCTCTTATCGATGAGCTATCACGCTTATGTCGCGTCATCACTATGTATGAGATCACCAAACCAATCGCTTAAGAGATTTCAATGTCGCGGGAATGCTTGTATGGACAACTATGATGCCCCAGGACTAACACATGTTTGTGGTATGTAATATTTCATTGCACTTTAATATAATACATAATTATCTAAATTAGATATACCATATCAGCATTACTTCTCCAAAAATGATCTCATAGTATATTAATTGTTATTGATCCATCTATTGCAGGTCTTCAAACAAAGGGGTAGATTTGCATGTCCAAATTTCTAGGCCCTAAGATGAAGTATCGCCATTCGCCATACTAAAAAAGATGGTGTTTGATGAGTTTAGGCACTTCCTCCTCAGGAACCATAAGTATCGCATTCATCAAAAAACATCTTTTCAATGATAAAGAAGAAACTAGATTAAAACCACGAAGAATGACACCTGGGGCCAGGGATGTTGGAATATAACAGAATTGACAATTGTCGAGGAAGTCAAGGGTTTAATTTTGTGTGTATATATATATATATATTATTTGTTTATGTAATAAGCCGAATTTTTTGTTTTAACTAATGAATTTATTTATTGTATTTTATAATTAATATTATTCTCGATTTATTTTATTATTTGATATCAAGGTCATCAGCGCTGAAGGTACTAATATTGTACTTCCACCGAATGAAATGTTATCCTTCTCACCAAGCGAGGTTGCCCTACTATGAGGACCTAAAAATAGCTCATTTGTTTGATACACGCATGTCAAAGAATGACAAATGTTGTATTAACCATAGATGGTGCACATGATAGAGATAAAATTGACAAAAAATGAAATACATTGGAGAAATCAAATCATGCAATGAAAAGTGTGATCAACGGATCAAATAAATAATGGAGGTCGAAATATAATAATATTCCATGGTTATTAACATAACAACAAAGAAAATGATGTAAAAAGAGGTCGTTAGAAGAATTAAATTTCAAATGTGCTTTGCTTCAAACATAAATAATATCTAACGTTAAAAAAGTACTTGTGGGGTGAAAACATGATTGGCATACCTTTGTTACAGTAATTTTTTTGGTATAATGCTTTGTTTGTTATTGCTTTGAATACATATTTTAAATTTTCCTTTTTTCTGCTTTAATTTAAAACTAATAACGTTCATTTTTTATTGTTATAGTATGTTCTAATTTATCTTCCAAAACGTACTTCGACAACAATACAAACAAGTTATATATGGTCTTAGTAAATACACGACAAGTAGTCGGATTTATATGCAAAATCTAATTGCTACAATTTCTTTTCATACTTGATGAAATGATGTATTAATTTACTTGTAAAGAAATATATGATGAGGTTTCATTGAAATAACCTTCGTAATGATTTGTAGATGGTTATTACCGAAAGAAATCCATCAAGATGAAATAAAGTATTGGAAGAGAAATCTCTACAGTGTGAAATGCAGCATCTACCTCCAACATTTTTCACTGCACAAGAACACTACTTGATACACCAAGTCGTAGGAGATTGAGCTGTGTGACCAAGACACACAAGGTCAATGATGGCTTTCCAGAGGCACTCAAATCTCAAGGCTTTGGTTTAACAAAGAGCACGCACTGGTTCTTAGATGATATATTTGAGTGTGACTTTAATTTTCCAAAATAGTTTTGTTTGACGGCCAAATGGTATAAAGCAATAATGAATGTACGTGATGATGATAGAACACTTATTCAACATGACAATGGATTGTTAGTTAAAACATAGCATTTTGTATGGTGAAAGATCGGGGCTATGTTTTTCTAAGCTAATGCGAACAAGTTTCATTTCGGGAGAGGTTCTAGGTAGACAATCTAATGGTTCATTTGCCATTAGATATGATCCAAGAGGAAGCCGTGAGAGTATATCAGAGGAAGAAGATGATATTGATCAAGAAGAAGATGATGCGTATACAGATGGAGCGTGAAGATGCATCGATGACGAAGAAGATGGCGATATATCTTAGAAGATGAACCGGGTAATGGTGAGAGAGGTAACAATTATTGATGATGATGTCGATGAGGATACTATTTGAAATGACATAATTGATGATGATGATGACATGGTCGATCATTTCAACAATCAAGTCAATCAAAATGTTGATATAGATGTCGATCAGCTAGATCAAGATCAAGAAGATACGTATGAAGAATATTGATACCGATGTTATGTTCGAAAGTATGAGCTGGTATGTTATAATCTTATATTTTAATATGTAGGAATTATTGTCTGTTGGGAAAATACCTAGGTGAGGGGGTGAATAATTATTTAGGTTGGATCAGTAAATTTTCACCGTGAGATCTTATTAAGTGTCGTTAATTTCTTACTTTAGATTATTGGCATCATTCCTTTAGTAAACATGTGAAAAGAAATAACATAATAAGCCATTACACAAAAGGAAGATATATAACACCTAAAAGATTTAAGGTGTGGAAAAACCCAATTTGGGAGAAAACCACCGTCATTGCCATCTCGGCCTCTCACTATTTATTATAAAGAAAACATCTTACAATTTTGTGTTGGCACAAACACTATACCAAGACGCGTGCACCAACCTCGAAGGCTTCAACTTTCCTCGAGCCCGGCCTCTCCTGGAAGGGAGCTTCACCCCCGATTTAACACCAAATTTTTTGAATCGATGAAAGCTTCCACTTCTATGCGTAAGACTTCAACCCCGGACCAATCAATTTCTTCAATTTCTTCACTGACTTGCATCGACTTTATTATTTTCAAGGATCTTCCTAGAGCTTTCTTCATTTCCTCGGAGAAATTTACAGTGCATCATGGATTCCATTAAGTAGTTAGACAACAGTAGTTCGATCATGTGTATCTCATAAAGAGATTTTTATTTACAATGCTCGCATGCACACCCCGTACTATGATTCTCATCACCTTATATATTTCTACTTTTTATTGAAACCATGGGTCAAACCATTCAATTGCTAATGGTATTATTAAAATTCGAACCAATCCGTATTGAAATCTCTATCTTTTTTCTTCATGCTCCGAATCTGTCCCAAAGGTAACTTATCTCCGCCAAATAATACTATAGCCAAGGTGAAAAAATAATATCACGTTGATGGTTTTCTTTTATTTATCAAATTTGTGGAATTTGACAAATAAATATTATTCACAACCTTTTGAAATTAAATATATAATAGAACTTTATAGTAATAACCAACGCTTATCAAAGGATTTTAAATAGACCTTGTTCCAAATTTCCACATACATAATCGACTGCCTAATCAATATAATTTAAAACCTGGGGCCCATCGCTTATGATCGCTTCTATCCGACGACGGGAGAACACATCGCCATTAATCGATGATCTCGACGGATATCGCTCGCTGATGATGCACGGATGATAACGCTGATGGCGCCGGGCCGTACTTTAAAAATTTTTACGTATAGGCAAATGAACACCATCCTGATGAACCCTTCCCGGCTTCAACGGTGCTTATCAACACGTTGGGCATCTTGGGTCGAGCAATAACGCTACGATGGGTATACGCGATGTTGTTTTGTGGAGCGACAAGGACGCTGCGGCGCGTTTTCTTTAAACGGCTCGCCCTTACCCGACTCAAAATCAAGTAAAAATAGTAAGTTATGGGCTAAATCCAAAATCGGAAGAGACAATGGTAAATAGTGGGAATAGGTGGTGGCCACCAATATCCACCGATCATGCATTTTTCCTAATAAAGATAATCGCTAATATTTGGGAAAAAATTTTTCAAATTTTGCCACCATTTCACTCTTCCGTACTCTTTGATCTTGCCTTCGTTTCCTTATTGTCTCTTCTTCAACCTACACTAAAGATTTAAAGGCCCTTTCAATCTAGTAACATCAAACTTTAGTTGTTTGTCTTCAACTACCTCCTCGTACTCAAAATTTTATCTAGTGATTGATCCAATTCATTAAGTCTGTGGTTCCAAGATACCACCATAGGTAGGTATCTTTGTTTTAGGCCTTGAAATAGCCCCAATCATTGACCTTGTGAATCTAATTTATGTATGCTCTTTGGCATGTTCCTCATCTTTTGCTAGAGACTCTTCCTCGTGTTCGCTAATGTCTCCAAATACCGGAATCTATTGCTCATCTAAGGCTTAGCCTCTTGACATGTCTCATGTCCTCCTTAACGTCTCGAAAGCACGCTTGTTATTTTCCCTTCACCCTCGTGTTCCCCATCAAGCCGGAAATGCCATTTCACATTTTTTTCTCTATGTTGTAGCTCGATACCAAAATTGATGTCGATCAACTGCGAACAAGATTAATGGCTAACGTGGAAAAAAACATTAAATCATTTTGTTCACTCTAATTCTCATTCAACATCTTCAATAAATGTATTACATATTTTTATTTTCTTCCTTCTTGAAATTTGGTAAAAATTAGTCCATACATTCATATAATCAAATCTCTAATTCCTCCTCTATCATTACTAAAATTTAGATGAGTTGAATCTTCTCCAAAAAGGAATCCAAACCTCGCTTTTCTCCAAAAAAGTCTTATCTTTCTTCGCATTTTTCCCTTTCTACTAATCTAATCTATTTTTTCAAAATTTATAAAAAAACTAGCTACTGCCTTCATCTACTAAAGCCGATAAGGTGTTTTATTTTTTCAAACATCATTCCCATGCAAACTTTTTATCTTTAAACCAAACAAAGTCTTAATTTAATAATAAAATAAAGGAATCCAATTTCTTCTACATTTCCAATTATTTTTTTTTCAATTTCACCTAATAATCTACCCTATGCTATTATTCCTGGGAGTAAGTGTGATGTTTATTTATATGTTTGGTTTGTTCTCACACAAGTTGATGAATTATTTCACAATTTCATCCATTCGAAATGAAACGGATGGCCTCTTTGTTCTTGTTTGTTTTTTCCAATACATAAGGAGTTTTATAAGGGAAGAGAGTTTTTCCCAAGCTTTACTAGTAGAGAAACAATTTTATGGCGAAGAGGGAAGCTTATCAAATGTTTCCTTGAAATACTCTTCCAATTAATTTTTAAAGCATAAACGAATGGAATAAATATTTACTTAAGTTATAGTAAATTTTTCTTTTATGTTCTACTTTGAATCTCTATCCTAGGGACACTATAAATACTCCTTAGGTTCTAGCACTGCTTTGTTTGTTTTCAGTTTCATTACTTGAATAAAGAGACTAGACCGAATAAATATTCTAAGGCTCTAACATAGTTTTGTTTGTTTTCTAGTTTCATTACTTTATGATATAAAGAGACCGAATAAATATTCCTTTTCTTTATTTTGGTTGTGATTTTTCGTGAGTTTCTTTTTAACTTTAATTGCCTTTCCAAATCTTCATTCTAATTCATTTATTAATTTCTAAATACAATTTCAAATTTGCATTATATTCTACAATCATTATTTACTAGTTCTGAAGTATGTCCATATTATAGCAACAACCACTCTTCCATTTTTCGAAAGAAAAACGATCGCTTATATTATAAAGAACACATCAGTTTCAGGATATATAACAACCATATGAGAGCACTTCATTGTTCATATAATCAACATAGATGTCCATATACACAATAAATGGATCCTTAAATAAAAACTCTGAAGTATACACCAACATACCATGATCATATACCTAGACAAACTTTCCAAATGATCTCGGAAATATGGAAACCTAAGGTACTAAACTAACCCATGTGCACTTACCAGACGGTTGTTAAATCGATACAACATGGTAAATAAAATAAAAAATAGTGGGATCCTAAGACTCTCACACATTACGAAAGCCATAACCATCATCAAAGGTGGGAATATGAAGGATCAGCATATACGTGCTCACATGTATGTGTGTCTTCCGCTGAAGACGCAAAGGAACATTTATATCAAATACAAAATAGTCCAAAAAGAAAAGGATACCAGAACTTGCTCGCTAAGTGAAATAAGATAGAAAATACAGAATGGGTGGACTAAGTGACTTCCTATAATTAGCCTCATGGAATGTGCATTTCTTAAGGCTCGATCAATTGCTTCCCCTCGATATGTGACAAATGTAAGGTCGCCGTAGGCACCTTCAATCCCCTTTTTAGATAGATGATCTGCTCTAGTATTGTTCTCCCGATAAGAATATGAGAGAGGAGGGTCATTTATTTAGAAAGTACCCATGTACATGGTCAATCCACCCTTCAACCTCAAGGGCTGAATGAAGCCATCTCGTCGCATGCCATCAATGATAATTTTTGAATCCCCATAAATATTAATGGGATTGCAACCTAGATTGTGAGCCACAACGATAGGCCACTCCATAAAGCCGTGAGTTCCTCCTTATTATTTGCACTTTCCCTCCATTCCAATACATATGGTATCGATCATTATTATCCAACTTTATCCAAGCACCACAATCGCATACCCTATCCGAATACGAGCCCCATCAAAGTAAACTACAAAGTGTGGAGATGGTAAGGAGGTCATGTACGATGAGATAGACTGATCAGAATGGGGATTTCTTGTTCTTAGTCCCTCAATCCACACCATGATGGCCCCATGTGCATAAAGGCACGATGATAGGCTTATCCTTAAAAAATGAGCCTGGCCAGGGAAGCCAAATAACCCATAACAAGTAGAAAGGAAGAGATTTGTAAACCCTCAAGTAGTGTCACCTCATATCTCAAAGGTATCAAAAAAATCATTCATACCAAATGTCCAATAATGTGGTTAGAAAACAACTTCCATACCTTCCTAGTTATCTCAAAATACAAGAATAAACGCGAGTCCGACTCTTCATGGGGAATGGGCGTACAGAGGGCACTAACTCGGATCGAGGGAATCCAAACATGTTGAGTCGATCCTATGTTAAGATCCTTCCTTTCCATGCTAGCCATGTAAATAACAGATCTTTAAGGGACACTTCCAACGCCAATATCTTCCTAAAGGCTTAGATAACTCCCCCTGTGATTCTCCCGCCATGCCATTGCAAATAATAGATATCCTTCACTCACCAAATTACCTTCTTGACAAGGCCATCCCACACCAACCTCACTATCCCGTTGAAGACACATGCCCCTATCAAAGGCCATCAATAAATCTTTCCACTCGCAAATACCTTCGGTAGTCCCACCTGTTCCCTCATTTTCCAAATCTAATGCCCCTGAATCCAATAAGAAATCACCAAATAAGTGGGAAAATGCCTCTAAGGAGCTAATCATGGATGACTTCAACGTTTGGGCCGATGATCCTTGTCATCCCTAGATACGACTACTTAGATACGATCGTATGGTTATACTACGACCGCTTTCATATCATATAAGTTTCCGCCTAAACTGAAACATGATCCAAACGCGGTATACTGATCTCGCTTCCGAACGTAGCCATGCAATAAGCTTTGATCTTTTTTTACCGATGAGCCCCCAACCGCGACCGCCTCCCACAGAAATCCGTCATCGCATCAAAAATAACTGTCTAATCCAGCCTAATGCCACTATATCCTTATATGCTTCTGGGGGAACTGGATTTAGAGCAGGATCCCCAATGAATGGAACCAAATCCTCTGCTGACTTTGGAAGGTATGCTGGCACGAGCTCTATAACGAAGGATGCCAGGAAAGAAACTGGGATAGGAAGTGATGCTTGCTCTAGTATCTTCCCTGCCCTTGTTGCGGGCTTTCGATCTGGAATTGAGTGGGATCTTGTCACGCTTCGATTAGGACATTTATATCTTGACGTGCTTTATGGCATGGTTTATGCTCCCTAATTCAATTCGATGCGACCAGTACCCATTTTTTATCGTACGCCTGCTTTATTCTCCCGCTTATTCCTTGCCCTGGTGGAAAAGACCTCCGGATCTGAGATTTGATAGCTTTATATTCTTCGGGTCATTCATGTAGGGTGGAGCGGGTCTGTCGGGTGTGGATGCGCTTAGAACGGGTTATGTTTACACTTTATGGTGCTTGACTTACATTGATGATCGATCGGAATACATTGTGGGTGACGGATGGCAAGTTGTGCATATTCTGTTTCGTGAGGTGGCTTTAGTTCTGGCATAATGAATGGAGAGAGTGTGTCGGGCATACCATACTACATACACACTTCTGGGTCATTTCCGGGCAGAGTGTCTGGTTCTAAGTGCCGTGGTCCATCTGACCTTGCTACGTTCTTCCGACCCCCCCTATCGTTCGCTATAACCGGATGGGGAGCAAGAATAAGGTAGTTATAAAGCCAAGACCCCACTGGATCTGTTGCTGGTTCTCTAGTAGCTGTTCGAGATCGAGATCCAGACCCATAACCTTAAAGCCAGAAAGCCAGCCAGCTACGTAGCATAAGGGATAGGTAGCATAAGTACCAATAACATAGGCAAAGGCATCACAGCCAACAACATAGGAAGCAAAAGGATAGACACAGGTGGGAGCAGCAGGGTCAGAGGGCAAGAGCATAGTCATAAGTAGCAAGCGTAAAGGTGGGAGAGAAAGCAGATAAATAGCCAGATTATTCAGATACTTTCGTGCAAAAGCCGGAGCCCACCCCAATCCCTGACGGGAGAGGCAAAACGCCAAATAAGCAAAGGTTTTTAAATATGTCCCACTCGAACCAACACATATGGACTCAACGGGTTTTCTATCTTCTTTGTTTGTTCCTGCCCCAACGACTGAACCTGCTGAGGCCATTGAGAAATAAAAGATAACCGCCGCCCACGGTAAAAGGGCCAATCTCGTAGGGTGAGGGTGAGCTTGCCGAACTCTCGACAAAGGCCCGGAGGGACGGAGTCACTCACTATTCATATGGTGAGGGATTTATCTCTCTATTTCCTAAAAAATAGAGGTCCGGAGGGACTCGACTGAGGCTACGAGGTCGAGGGACTCGGCCGAGGTTACGAGGTCGAGGAGAGGAATCGAACTCTCGACAAGGGGGCTGCCATCAACGTAGTCGCTTGTCCGCATCGGGCAAGGGAGAAAGTCCTAAACCGCCGCCAGAGGCGAAGCCAAATGAAGCCGAAGAGGCGAAGCCTCACCATATGAATAATGAACTAAGACCGCCATCGTAGGTCCTGATGGTCGAGCCTGCGTTAGCATCATGACTGGAAGAAATGCATAATTACATATATAATGATATATATATTTGTATACGATATTACGGATCGATGATTCGAGCTACGATCCCATACGACGCTAAAGCGTAATGACATATATTATTCTATGCATTATCTGCCTCCCGCTCTAACCGGAAATAACAAGTCTTTCCCTCACCACGAGCCCTCTCCTTTTAGTCGAGAGTTCGTTACCTCACCCTGCCGGGGGCATGATGGCGGCCCTCGACCTCGTAACCTCAGTCGAGTCCCTCACTTCTTTGGGGAAGGTGAGCGAGAAATCCCTCTTCTTTTAGTTCTTCAAGTTCCTCTCCCTCACTACTTCGGTCGAGTCCCTCTTCTTTTAGTCGAGAGTTCGTTACCTCACCCTCCGGGCCTCTCTTTTGGGGCCCCTCCCCCTCCTTTGGTCGGGAGCCGCCATCGTTCGTAACCTCACCCCCTCCCCCAAAAGAGAGTTGCTCGTCTCCTCCCACGTTACCTCTCCTTTAGTCGAGAGTTCGGCAGGCTCACCCTCACCCTCCGGACCTCTATTTGAAGAAAATAGAGAGAGAAATCGATGGCGGCCTTGTGTTCTTCGCGTTCCTCTCTTTTGGGGCCCCTCCCCCAAAAGAGAGTTGTTCGTCTCCTCACACGTTACCTCACCCTCACACATATGAATGTATGAGTCGATGGCGGCCTTGTGTCGAGAGTTCGTTACCTCACCCTACCGGGCCTTGTCTGATTACAGACAAGCGATATTCATTCCTCGACCTCGTAACCTCGGCCGAGTCCCTCACCTCTTTGGGGAGGTGAGCGAGAAATCGATGGCGGCCTTATGTCGAGAGTTCGGCAAGCTCACCCTCACCATATGAATAGTGAGCCCCCTAACGGGTCCTACCGGGCCTCACCATATGAATAGTGAGCCCCTACCGGGCCTGCCGGGCCTTGTCTGATTACAGACAAGCGATATACATTCCTTGCCCTCAGAAGCGCAAGCCCCTCCGGGACCTTCCCGATTACAGGAAGCGCCCTCCCGGGTCCTTGTTTGATTACAGACAAGCGATATACATTCCTTGCCCTCAGAAGCGTAAGCCCCTCCGAGACCTTTTCGAAGTAAAGTGTGGTAACCGGCGCAGCATAGCAAGCAAGGCGGGCGATACAGCGCCAGCCGATGGGCGCTCCGGAGTCTATTGCCCCCGCTAGTTGTTTGCTATTGGGCTGATCCGAGGGTTCTATGTATCCGAAGAGCTGCTCGTG
This sequence comes from Pinus albicaulis, assembly GCA_034641835.2. NCBI lineage: Eukaryota > Viridiplantae > Streptophyta > Pinopsida > Pinales > Pinaceae > Pinus > Pinus albicaulis. The sequence continues at coordinate 1,060,230,684 of CM076570.1, forward strand.
ACATCCCCCTTTAGACGCGGGAGGGAGCGGCGGGTCCCACCGTATCCTTCATTCGCCCGGTGGCTACGACAAGGGGGGGGTATACCCGATCCCTATTACCAGGTGGGTGATGCGGCAGACGAGACGAGCAAATTGTATTTTGCATTATATGTTTTGACATTCTTTTTTTTTGCCCCCGCGGATAGTAAATTATCGTCTCATCTATCCCACCCAGCCCTTAATGAAATCCGATCGATGGGTCAACGGATATACGAACGGTACCAGCTCCAACTCCTCTCGTCTCGTTTTTGGTTGTGCGGACCCACCCCCGACTCATAGGATGATGTGCCGACTCGGGTAGAATTCGACTTTACCCACCCCTCGCTCGGACAAGAGGTCCGAATAGCACCGGTCGTGGATACGTCCCTAGTAAGTAGCAGAAAAATGCCCGCAAGTGGCCTCACAAACGAGATGTCTATTCGCGATGCTTCTTCATGTTCCGGGATCATTCTCTCTTCACCGGTTGTTAGATCCGATAGGTAGTCAGGCGTCAATAGGAATTGTAACCAAATCCCCCCCCTTCGATCTTTACCCACCCCCCCGTGCCCGTACCAGTGCGAACTTTATCGCTTTCCGAGAGCCAGGGAACTTACTTTCATCATTCGTAAGTGCATGGGGAAACGAGAATGGGCTGGTCGAGTCTCTTTCCCATGCATGGTGGGTGGACTGAATCACTCAAGGATTGCTTAAATAAAGCGATATTCACGTATTGGAATCTAATTGCTAAACATTACAATTACAAAGCTAATTCTACTTAGTATTTAAATCGCTCGTGGTGAGGGAAAGACTTGTTATTGCCGAGCGGGAGGCAGATAATGCATATATTATATATGTAATTACGCTTTAGCGTCGTATGGGATCGTAGCTCGAATCATCGATCCGTTTAGTTGAGTAAGTGGTCATGAAGCGGCTTTAACCACTCACCGGGTTGGGTGAAGATATCTCCCGGGAGTGATAGGAAGAAGACACTCGACGCCGGCGGGTTATTATCCATTCATCACACCCTTTCGAGAGAAAAAAGGCGGATAGATATAGGTCTAGCAAATCATCCGATGAAGCAACAGAGGATATGGGTCCGATTCCCGTTATACGCGATGCGGTTAATTAAAAAGACCGATCCAGCGAGATACGCCCGCATTAAGATCTAAAACTCGTCGTCCACCTCCAGAAAAATGTTCGGAACAAAAAAACCCGACAAGAATACAACGCCGCATTCCCCGAAGATCGAGAAGCAAGAGAAGATCTATTAGGAAAAATCTTTCTCCGAGACAGAAATTTTCACGGTTACATCAAATTACAAGCCATACGAAAGTCGCCCCTTTCTCATGGAAATTTACCCATCACAGAGATGCACGGAGGGACGTAACGAGCTTCACATATACCTTTTCCACTCAATCCGTAAACAAGATCGGACGTCATCCCGGTTCGTCTTCATTTCCGTGAAACTATTCCTCAAGCGAGGCGACTGATAAGTCACCGAAAGATTCGTGTGAATAATTCAATGGGTAACATAACTCGTTCTAAAGTGTCCCGCGGTGATCCAATATCTATTGAAGAGAATTATGTCGGAACCATGGGGAGAAAAGTGAGGAAATATTCCCATATCGAAATATCAGTAAATAAAATAGCGGGAAAATTTCCGGATCACCCGGAAAGAATGTGGAGAAGAACCAAAACAAGATGGTTCCGCCTACTGGAAAAAAAAAGGGTGCCGCCTCCTACCAAAATCCCGGTTTTCGCAACGGCTTGCGTTCTTCCATGCAAGAAAAAAGACTTAGAGAGGATAAATCCCTCTAGATCGAAGGAGTATGCTTAGGCGACTTATTCGCCGAGCACAACAAAATGAAGAGAAATTCGTATCATTCCGAATTCTTACTATTATTGAAGAGAAGGAACGGAAAAACCCGGATTCCTACTCGAACAATGAGTCTTATTGTTAATAACGGAAATTTATGTAGCGATTCAACTTATTGTTCCGAATCCCCTTATTGCGATACCGGGAAGATAAGAATCGGGAGGAATCGAACTACCTACTCATTACTCGGAGGTCAATCATAGAACACCGAAAGTCGTGGTATCTTATGGACCCGACATAGGTCACATCCCTCACGACATAAGATTGAAAAATCTTAACCTTCCCCTTCGGAGCAGGGAACGAACGTGGCCGGAACAACTACTACCTTTGATCGGGGTCGCTCATGGATAGACTTCGTATCTATCCATCTATATATCTATCCTGGGATATATGGAGATAGATACTATACGAGGGATCTATTTCCATCTCGTATAGGTATCTAGGTGTAGATATCTATGGATCCGTATAGATATGGATCTATATCCGCATAGATATCTAAATAGATAGATATAGATGTATGGAACATCTATATGTGGATGTAGATATATACCTATCTAGATACGGATATGGATATAGATGTGTATCTTTATATTTCTATATCTCGTATCTAGGTACATATATGTAGATGTATCCATATATGTTATGTCCGCCAATGAAAGATTGGATTGGTAAAAATTGAATTGGGGGGATATCATGCGAAACGTGCGTGATAGATCCCCAATTTTGACGAATCCGATGGGGATGGGAGGGGAGAAAAACTGACTCTAAATTGTGCCATTCTCGTTAGGTACGTGGGATTTTATATTGGATAATCGTCTTTCATTACTAGCCTATAATAGGAATGTAAGCATAGAATCTCCCAATACCTCAGCTACTTTCCTATAGTAGCGCATAGAATAGACCAATAACCTATACTTAGAAAAAGAAGCTATAAAACAAAGGAAGGAAAGGATCGGATCTCTGATGCCCGTGAATAGAAATACTTATAAATATATATATCTATCTAATGCCCGGCCTAGCTGAGGAAATAAATGCACCTTAGCTATGTTTACTAAACCGAGTAAAGAGGCTGAGTGCGAAAGAGGGTAAGTGCCATTGACTTAAGGAACCCACCTAGCTAATGAAAGGCAGGTTCTGCCTCTGATGCCCAGCCAAGCAAAGACTTATGCTCTGATGCCGAGGAAGTCCATAGTGATAGAATATCCCACCCAATAGACGAAGCCTGGCTAAGATCTAATAGCCCAGAGGATAGGTTCCATAGAGAATCCCAATAGTATATGCTAAGGTTGCCAAAGAGCTCCTTTTAGTCATAATCCAATACCAGTAACCACTGCGCTATAATATAGATGGGCTTGCTCTGTTGATAGGGGTTCCTATAATAGGTGTAACCCGGTAAGTAAGGGAAGGATGGCTTACCCTGGAAAGCACCTGAGGAAGGTCTACTGCCCCGTTAAATACCTTATCTATAAATGTTGTTTGATTTTTTTAGATTGGTGAAAGCTGCTCCACTCCACCAATGAAGTAACGCAGCTAAGGAAGCCATCGGCTGATGCACCCTCTTGTTCACTCTGTTCCGGTAAGGCTCTCTTAGGCGAGAATGAATAAGGAATGGACCATCTTTGGGTGTGATAAGAATAGCTACGAGGAGGTGCTCCTTGGTTAATACGGTTAGACGCGGGCATAAGCCTTACTGATTATTAGTGACTAAAATCTTCAGTAGATAAGTGCTAAAAGGGAGTAAGTTGGATTGCGTAATGAAGGATCGAGGAAGTGCCATTAAGTCATTATCCGCTGTGCATCTTTATGCTAAAGATTGAAACTTTAACCCGAGTAAGGTATCAAGTTGGATCGAATCCCTTAGTGATGAACGTATTGATCGGTTATTTGTCCGTCCGTGCAGGGGCCCTTTCATTATATTATAGCAGCGATGGCCCTGCCCTATTCGTTATCCAGAAATGCCGGGACGAGCGATGGAATAAGACCTTCATTTCCAAATCTCCACGATAAGCGCAGGCCGAAGCTCGGCATTATCTTCTTAAAAATTTTCAATATGGACGATAAGGCATTTGAATGACAAGTCATCCCCTTGTAGATCTGAAGTAACAAGTTCCCATCAACATATTTGATATAAAGGATGTTGGACCATAAACTCCCGGAATTTATGGCTTTCCACAGTGATTTGGTTAGAAGAGCGTTAGTAAAATCCCGGACATCCAATAAGCCCCAGCCACCAGATTCTTTTGGAGTTGATACCAAGCTTAACTCACATAAATTAATCTTCCTTTTGCAAGAGACCCCGGACCATAAGAAATTGGAAATGACAGCATTAATGCATCCAATAATCTGCTCAGGGAAGTAGAATAAGTGCCCCCAATATACCATAAACAGTATGAGTACACCTTGAATAAGCACATACCTGCCCCCTAATGATAGAAATATGTGGCTCCATCTATGAACTCTATCTTTGAACTTGTCGACCAACCACCTCCAGTCCGCCGATATATACCCACATGGCTTCAGTTTGAAGCCCAAATATGTGAACCCCTCCATCAATGGCTTTATTTGGACTCCCATGAATTCAGTAGTAAAATTAATATCATTAATATCCCCACTACCATGTAACAGAAATGATTTGCCTCTATTACTATGTAACCCTGTAGCCACACCAAAATGATTAAGAAGATAATGAAGATAGAACCATTAATTTCGCAATATCTTGCCTAATAAAAGTAAGTCATCAACAAAGAGAGAATGTGTTATACAAACAGTAGGGGAAAAGGAAAACTCTGAGAAGAATCCAACTTGTGTCGCCCTTAGGAGGAGTTTACTGAAAACATCAATGTCGCCCTTAGGAGGAGTTTACTGAAAACATCAATGATAAGAATAAAGATGAGGGGAGAAAGCGCATAGCCCTCGCGTAGACCCATATCTGCCTTGAAGAATTTTGATGGCTTTCCATTGATTATTACAACAAAAGTGATTGATGAAACACATGCCATAACCCACCTAATTTTGTTCATAGTGAACCCGACCTTTAATAGCACCAATCTAATGAACGACCAATCAACACAATCATACGCCTTGTAGAAATCCACCTTCATAATTAGTGCCTCCAATTTCCTAGAATGTATAGAGTGGACCACTTCTTGTGTTGTAGCAACAACATCATGGATTGACTTTCCCTTCAAAAAAAGATGATGTTCCACAAAGATGTAGTTCAACAGAAACCCCTTGAGTCGATTAGCAATAATTTTTGACATTATCTTATATATGGTGTTTCATAGTGCGATCGACCTATAGTAAAAAAAAACATTTTGATTTGATGACTTTGGGATAAGTGCTAAAAAAGTCAAATTCATGTCCCCTAGAACATATCCATTGAGTCTAATCATTTCTGTCGTCAATAGGAGGTCTTTAGCCAGAAAATCATAGAAGTGTATATAAAACTCTGCTGGCCACCCATTTGGCCTAGGACTCTTATCCTGGGAAAATTATTTGAGGACCACTTCAATCTCCTCTTTTTTTATCTCTTTCCCAAGAACCTCGTTTAAGGCTGGATCCAACATGACTGGCATGTGATCAAGGACCCATGCTTGAATTCTATAATCGATTTTCTCCCCAGCCTTATAAAAGGATGAGAAATATTTGAAAGCCTCCGCCTGTATCTCGTTAGTCGAGAAGACCATAGACCCATCAGCCGACTCCATTTGCCATATTGAATTCCTCTTCCTCCTGTCATTCGCTACATTATGGAAGAAATTTGTATTCACATCCCCTTCTTTCAGTCATTGGATCCTGCTCTTCAGCTTCCATGTTACCTCCTGAACCTCCAAAATTTTTAACCTCCGAACTTCTAGGTCATTGAGGAGATCATATGTCTGATGGCATGGGGGAGTATTCCTTATTTCGGCATGAATTTTTGCTACCTCCACATATATAGCATTCAACTCCACCCTCATACGAGCTTTCTTCTCCCTTTCCCACTTCTTCGTGTGGATTTTTAAGGCCCGAAGCCATGAAGAGAGACGTCGCCACCTTGCCACCTCCCCACTGTTTCCCTCCTCCTGCCACAAATCGTTCACCATTTGATTATAATGGGGATCATTCAACTAAATATGATTAAATTTAAACTAGATCTCATACATCGGAGCTTCCTTATGCCATACTAAGGAAATAAGCTTATGATCTGACAGAGATCCTTCAATAACCTGTGAACAAAAATTTCCCATTGTATACATTAGATCTTCACTCACCATGGCTCTATCCAATCTTTTACCAATATATTCCTCCCCCTTCCGTCGATTTGTCCAAGTCGGTACCAAAGGTACTGGACAGATATCCACCATATTACAGTCATTGAAAATGCATCTAATATGGTCAGCCAGAGGATCCGGCCTCACCTTATGCCCCCATAATTCGTCAACAGACAAAGTGGAATTATAGTCTCCAATTACAATTGGATTCGATGCCCCCAAGACCTGTGAAGCTTCAAAACGATCCCAGAAAGCAGAACGACCATGACATGAGGCATACAAGTTAATGACATGAATTTTCAACTTAAATCCTTGAATAAAACTAGATAATATAATACCCCTAAAAAATCTGAATGCACGAAACCGTGCCAAATTTGGGTCCCACATTTCCAACATTCCCCCCACCTTCCCGACAACATCAATAGAAACATCATACCACCCACGCCGAATCGATAACAGAAGGTCAATAGCTTTCATACGCGGGCACAAAGTCTCTTGTAATAAAACCACATAAGGATTAATTTCATGAAACATATCCCTATGGTGGCACAACTTAGAGGGGTCGCCAAGTCCCCTAATATTAAGGGAAGATATAGAATTCATTTGGAACCATGTGACAGGCCGCATGCTCTAAGTGCCTGTGGGTCATCAATTGCAGAAATCAGTACATCATGAAAGTCATACAGATCATCTTGGAACAAAGATTTGGTTTTGAGCCTCCCCTAGAAATGATGCAACCCCGATTTGGATTTTTTCCTGACCGTGATGTTGGATGCCGACATCAGAGAAATGGACACGGGAGGGTTCGAAGACTTTTTGTCAAAGACGATTGCACAGCTAAGTCTATACCTAGATTCCCTACAAGTGAGTCGATGTCACTCCCCACTGTATTATGCGGGGAGTCAATAGGCATTCCAATCCAAGGCTCATGTAAAGGAGAAGGAGATGCCCATTCTAGAGGAGGCATTGATGGAGAAAATGTCATCAATCCCTCTGAAATCGGGTCCTGAGGAGGATTTTAATAATTCTCAAAAGGTGTGATAACTGGCCCGGATGACTTATGAGGCTGGGCTTCATGCAATACCAGGTCGCTAGAATTATTAGGGATGTCATTAAAATCAGACACAGATGAGGGCTGAGGGATCTTATCATGTGTAGGAGCAATCATATCATTCACATCATAATCAGAAGAAGGCAAAGATGACTCACCCGACACACCTTTTTCATGTGCTCCCAACATAGATTTACCTTTGAAAGAACCATGTCGGGGTTTATTATTCCTCCTCCCATACCAGTGTTGTTGTGGACAACATCCCATAAGGGGGCTTGTCTCGTGAAAAATTAAGCATCGAAATGGGACCCCCAAAAATTCCACCGTTTGTTTGTGTCTGCGATGCCCCCAAATAAGGTCAACATCGCTAGGAAGACCACCTGCGAAGTTTACCTCCACCAACAACCATGCAATCCGCTTATCACATGTACCCAAGATCCTGGGGTCGACATGCTTCGTTTTCACGATTGAGTCCCCAATTGCAGTCAATGCCTTGAGAGTCCAGAATTCCAACGGCAACCGAGGCAACTTTACCCATACAAGTCGGCTTTTTGGAACTTCTACACTAGTACATTTGGCAGAAATTCCGACACTTTGTTCCGACACTTTTGACCAAATGTCAAAAATTTCACTAAATTTTTTCAATCCCGCCCGAAACCGTCGCTATACCGACGTTTAGAGAAATGTGTTGCAATACCGACACTTAGACAAAGTGTCGCAATTGCGACATTTGAAGGAAGACGCCGCAATTGCGACACTATGCCCCAAAGCGTCACTATTGCGACGACTGCTTCCAAACGTCGCAATTGTGACACAATGTCTAAGTGTCACAATTGCGATGTTTGGAGGCAGCCGTCGCAATAGCGATGCTTTGTTTGCGACACAATGTATAAGTGTCGCAATTATGACGTTTAGAGGGATCCGTCAGCAACGCTCTGGCCGCTGTCAGTATAACGACACTTATATGCAATAAACGACAGTTATATACCTTTTAAAAAATGGTCGGCTTACAGAGCAGCGCGAGGAGTAGTTAATGGAGGCACCTTTGCGATTGCGCATAATTTGGAGAGAAAATAGTAATAATGAGAGAGGCTCCTTTAATTGCGTCTTTGATTTGTGAAGGTATGGATTGTTCAGCCTACAATTCTATGCTGTCTAGAAAGACTCGCGATCCTCTGGAAACAAGACTGTTGTGAAGATGCCTGGCGAAGAAACGGACATCGGGTTCACGACTGTTGATGAACACATCGTAGTCCGGCGAAGAAGGCACCAAGGAGGGTATTCTCAGTGAATGAGGGATGTTGAAATATTAATTTCAACTACCTACCCTGTCCTCTGGCCGCTTTCTAAATATGTTTGAATGGCTCTGTCAAACAACCGCTTTCTAAAACTGATGAACAATCAATTTTGGTTTTGAAATCACAGTCCCTGCACACTTAAAAAAAAAGCGCTGTATTGTTTTGGAAACAGAGCAATTTAATAGTAAACGCGGGAGATTTTAATTCAGAAGAACGTGGTCCCACATACCATAGACCAAATCAGCCATCCATGTCGAAGCAGGCGATTCGATCGCGTTATTTTTTGGCCCGTCTACATTGTGGAATTCCGGACCCGAAACATTATAGGGCGGAATTAATTTGATTTTCGCGTCACATTTTTCCTCTGTACGAAAAGCCAAAAAACGGACCCGAATTTTTATATGGCGTATTCTATGAAGTTTTCGCGTCACAAATTAAGGTGACATCAGCAGGCTATTTTGGAATGCGAATTTGTGATTGAAATTAGGTTTATTTTTTTTGAAGTCCAGACGTATGATATAGTTTTATTAATATTTTGTTATAAGTTTTGTTTCACCGCCCGATAGTTATTTAAACCATTGGCTCATATATAACATATGCACAAATATTTCACTTTGGGCATTTGTAATGTGGGCCCCGAATACTTTAAATAGGTACATATACATTAGACAGTTTAAAAGTTTTGAGGATTGCACCCCTGGTGCAATTGTTTGTTTATAAGATTATATGATACATGTGAGATAAAGGTTTATTATTTATCATTATATAAATAAATTTTATCAATATTGGACATTTACACTTTTATGAGGTGATGTTATAAGTAAATTCATAAATATTTCTTTTTAATCCTCATTTTACTCCATGAATATGTTTGGAAATGAAATTTCAATAGATTAATTTTCTCCTAACCTATGTATTATCAATATTGTACATTTACATTCTTAATTATGAGGTGATGTTATAGGTAAATCCATGAATATCTCCTTTTAATCTTCATTTTACTCCATGAATATGTTTGGAAATGAAATTTCAATAGATTAATTTTCTTGCTATTATATGTTTTACAAAGATATGGTAAGGAATTCTCTCTTGTTCTTCTTAGAAATAATTATATATAATTTATTTTTTCTTTTTCAAAATAGATTAAAAAAATTATATGAGAAAAATTATTAATTCATCAATATGTGTGTGTGTGTGTTGTGAGGAATAATTTCATAGTTCAACTTAATGGTTCATTATATAATCATGTGATCATCACCAATGATATATCTTAAAAAAGCCACCGAAAAATCCATGTGTACAAAATCGATGTATACTCTAGAGAGTGGTTCTCATATTACTATGTAAATTTTTTGTATGCTACTTCAACAAAATTATAAGATAAACCGTAATACACATCATATATGCACCATAACAATTGGTATAGGGTAAAACCCACCTGCCACACCTTTGTACTCGATCCAATTTTTCTCTGTCAACTCTTCTAGTCACTGGGAGTTTCCTCCAAGGATCATAATACCCCCCAAGGTCTCGTTATCACCCTAGTAATTCTCGAGTTGTGGGATAGGGATTTTTTGTAGTTAATAACACCGGGGGTAACCAAGAACCGCTTTGGGAATTCAAGATCTAGCCTTCTTGAACCCTAGAGAGGGATCTCTCCATATGATTTAGCTTTGTTTTAGTAACGGATATTAGGCTAGCTATGATTTTGTATTTGGGTTTGATTTTAAAATATTGGTGGGAATAAAGAGATTTCAAGGTAAACCGTGAAGGATCTACCGGAATATTGGGCAATGGAGTCAACTCTCTAGGCAAGCGTAACTAAGAAATAAGGCTCGGAGATGCAAATGTGCTAAGGGCAAGATAGGTGACCTTATAAGGCTATGTGTAGGCTTGGTTTGATGGAGTGGATGGAATCCGAGAAAAAGGGCACTTAAGAATCCTTAAGCTACGGATAAGAAGATTGAAGAAGGGGATCTAACTCGGGAACCGTAGAACTACCCATAAGGTTTTACGAACAGGCTATTACTCGGCCTACCATCTTTAAGGATGCCAAAAAAATTCGTGGCAGGCCCTGTGATAGCCGCCAAAGGGCGAGATGCCCCGGGAAGTCCGATGAAATGCCTTTGAACCCTCAACTAGTGATTGAACCATTTGAACGTCGGGCACTTGATTTTGTTGGCCCTATTAGTCCTCCCTCAAACCAAAAAACATACATCCTAGTTGCAATCGAATATGTCACTAAGTGGGTCGAAGCGAGAGGCACTTTCAAAAGCTACGAGAGGACTCCCGTAGTACGCTTTCTTTTCCAAATCTTTGTGCGCTATGGTCTCCCAAGGGACATAATCACGGATGGAGGACCACAATTTGTAGGTAATAAATTAGCTAAAACATTGCAAAACTACCACATTCAGACACAAGATTACAACTCCATATCACCCACAGGGCCAATGGCCAAGTAGAGAGCACTAACAAAGTAGAAAACATTAAAATGCCAAGTAGAGAGCACGAACTATAGTTGTCTTGAGAAATTTTATTCACACCGAATACTTCGAATTGTGAAGTATTTATACAAATTTTTTTTTACAAAATATCTCGAGAATTGAGATAATTTTTTTAATAAAAAAATAGGAAAGAAAAACTTAAAAAGAGGGACAACCGCAAAAACAAGCTTTGCAAGCTCGTTACCTTTTTTACAAGCAAAAATAGAACCGATTATTCTAATTTGAACCGATTGTTGTTGTGCACTTTAGCCCCCGTATTTTTACCATTTGAGGTAACAGAGAAAAATGAATTTCCAAGTGAATTTCCGTTTTTTATCCATTAAATTCACAAAGTAGATCCGTGAATTCTTGCCACTTTTCTCGCAGAGGGGATCTTCATAGTCTTCAATTTTCCGTAACTTTCATCTACCTCTGTATACTTGGAAAAGTTAGGCTTGATAGTGAACATATGCCTCGATCTCATTATCTAAAAAGAACATATTTTCAAAATACTCGAAGAAGTATTTTGCTCGTTGGTGATCCTTGAGGCAAATTTGTACCGGTTTGCTCTTTTTGCATGATTTCCGATTTTTAGATTATAATCTTTTTCGAGGCATTAACTTTTCATTCAATGCGTGAATATCGAGCAAACCTCGCTTTCTGACAATGTTTTGTATTTGGATAAAAATATTGAGATGGATAAATTCATGTCTCTACACCGGTCCTCTAGATTACTCATTATGTTTCTTTTGCTCAAGACCTTTTTGATTTGAAGAATGGTTTCTGTTCTATCAAAAATTTTCAATTCTTCCAACTCTTCCCTGGTTTTACTGTTTAAAAAAGCTATGAGTTGGATTGCTTGGGCTGGTTTTTTTGTCAATTTCCCTCTTAGTCTTGTCAATCTCTCGCACTAGCAACTTGAAGTAACTCCCTCTGTTCATAAATTATCCGAATTGAAGGCCATTGAGAATGAATTCCATCAATAATTTTGGTCCATAAATGATTTTTTATAAACGCCACTTGATCTGTAAGATTTACTTGTGCTTGCAGAATATTTACCTGTTCATGTAGTCGATCAGCCCTTTGCTCATGTCCTCTAGAATTAATCAAGGTATCATTTTTGGATTTTTCTAAATTTTTCATAGTGCCTTTCAAACTAAGAATCTCTTTATCTTGGTCTTGTAGTGTCCTCCTCTGCGAGGATGAAGAAGAAGAGGCAGAGATTAGAGAAGTAATTGGCACTGCGGTTGGAAGTACTCCTTTCGGTGCCAAGTGTTCTGCCAAAGTATATGGTATAACAGTGTTTACAGTGGGGATCACTGTAGGAATGACCATTGGTTGTGCTTTTCTTAGTTCTTCATTCTCTTTCATTAGAGCTTCTATTTGACTTTCCATTGTTTTTATCTCGATCTCGTCATTTGATGTACAAGTCTGCTTTAAATCATCATTCTCTCGTTTTTTTGTCAGAATTTCTTTTTGCTTGAGAGTTTTCACTCTAAGGCAACTTCAAATCGTTTTCTAAGAGCAACTATATCCTCATTTTTTCTCGTTTTTAAATTAAGACTTTTTTCCCCCTTCAATGTTGGATGGGTCACCCCCCTGCTTCAATCACTATATCTTCTAGTGATTTTATTCTTAAATTATTAGCATACAGTGAGGCTTTTTCCAACCTCATTTGATTTTGGAGGTTGAGCATCTGTTTTCTCAAGCCTAATTGATTTCATAGTTTTACTCGACAATTTTGGAATATAGCATTTCGATATTGCTCCTATGAAATTCAATTTGATCTAATTCATGAATGGCATCCGCATCCGAGCTCAAGATCTGTTTTGGAATAATCCCGCCACCGATTTAGGCTCGACCCACTCGTAGGCTTCAAGAATGACATTACCAATTTATTGGATGAATAATCAAATGCTCGAAAGAAGCCCTGTCTTTGTTTCCGGGATTTTCCTTAAGAAATCTAGAATGAGCTTGATTCTTGAGCTCTTCATTCTTCTCTTTAACTGCGTCTGAATCCGATCCGAATCTCCGACTCGTATTGTCGCTTTCCCGAGAAGAAGGAGGAAAATCGACGATAGCCTGGTTTTCCTTCATGACCGTATCTTTTTGTTGTGTTCCAATTTTTATATTTTGAAGCTCTTTTAATGTTTGAGTGACTATTCTTGTTTGCTTCATCATTTATATCAATATTTACTGACCTTTATCCTTTTCTTCTTCTCGTTGACTTGCTTCTTTTACTATAAGGAGTTCTGAATTTTATGTCCTCAATAGTCTCGACTATGAAACTATCTCCTTCTCTCGTCTCTTTTATGTACATTATCGGTATCTTTGCTTGTAGAAGCCACTGCATCGTCCGTTCAATCTGTTTGCCTTTGGCACTCGTCTACCCGTATTAGTTGTACCGCCCGTGAATCATCATCGGATAGGGTGTTTGGCTCCCATTCAATTTTATTTACATATCTTTCAATATGGGGCTTAGGATCATGCAAGTAAACATGCAACTTACATTTTTCCCTTGCTGCACTCAAAATACCTTGTGGGTCATACTTCCACGTAAAACTACATGGGAACTTATACTCTTTAAGTTTTACATTTATCTCATTGGCAGGTTCTCTGTTATTCACAATGAATGGCCCAATTTGATTTTTCAGCTTAAATTGGGTCTTTTTTCTCTGAAAAGCTATGAAGTTGATTTCATCTACATTCAATAGTTGTCTCGTATATTCTAAAGAAAATATTCTTTTAGTAACAAATCGGGGTAACTTATATGGGGCCGAGGATGAGCCATACACTCGATTTCTGTGTGATTTTTTATATAAATACCAATCTCCGCTTTTGTAGCTCTCTCGATAATTGCGAATTCTTCTTGTCTCATCATTGATCCTAGGGATCTCCTCTTTTTCCAAGAGATACATAGCAGAGGGCTATAAATGAGTCATTGAAATCAGAAACTATACTTTATGTTCCATTTCCTTAGAATAGATGACCAAAATACTACTGATAGAACTTTTCCTTCTGCATCCACTTTCTCACATTCAACTAGAAACTTATCTGTTTGATAATATAGGAAGAGGTGGAGTAGATAAGAGGAGTATCTGAAAACTCCTTCGTCTGGTAATATGGATAACTGATAATGCATTCTTTCAACAATAAATCTAGCAAAATTGAACTGAATGGATGGTGATTGACCAACGCTTAGATTTGACAGAAAACCTAGGATAGCCACATCAGTGAATTCATCACTGGCGTATCCTAGTATGAAGGAGAGCATTGAGACAATCTGTCTAGTTTCATCCTGGGAAATCAATCGGTGTCGAAAGGAGGATTTAACTTAGGAATATCAACTTGATTTGGACAAAAATTCGGTATATTTTTAATCTAGTATTGAACTCCAAGTCAAGATATAGTTGGGTTAAATCTTCTATTGATAGGAAGCGAGAATTGGGGTCATGATTCATTTGCAGGCATGGAATTTATCGACTCTTCGGTGATGTAAAACATGATATATTTTTTCTTTGTTTACAATACATATTTGTTCCGGCATATAATAGGCTTGGAATAATCTGATAAAGTCAAGAACATGAAATGAGTGAGAGGGACAATATATCTAGGCGGATTGGATTCCCAAATTGGAATATCTTTGTCACTCTTTTCCACCGATTTTCCATAGCAACAATTATAGACATCAAACAAAGTTAAATTCTACATTAGGGTCTAGTATTCTATAGTCCAGATCAAGTAAAGGGTCAGTTTCTCCGGAGAAATGACTCGGAGGCTAGATCGGTCTGACCACTTCTGTAGAATCAGCCGTGAGTACAGGAGTTGGTTTGTCGATTTTGAAGGACATAGGCCGAGGAATCTTTGCAGAAGACTTATTTTGACATTTTGGGCCTCCGTTCTTGGGGGTTACCTGTTTCTTGGTCATTTTGAATAATGAACGAAGCAAGCTTAAATGGTTTGCTAAGTTCCTTTACGAGAAACAGGGGTTTCTTGGCGAATTTCTACTGAAAATGGGGTTTATGAGCAGGGTTTTTACGAAATGCAAGGAATTTAAAGCTCATAACGTGTATTTAAAATTGATTTCAACGAAAGAAAATGGACCAGGGTATGGAAAAACTGCATGAGAAAGGGAAATTAGGGATTCCAAGGAAATTTTGACGAGAGTTTCCCCGAAAAATGGACACTTTTTTTGCAGTAACTTTGGTAATTATTTGAAATCGACGAGAATTTTGAAATCTCGGAGGGAAACTTCGAAGAAAAGTACCCGGAGAAACAATGGAATTTGGTTGAAGATGTTGCAGAGGTGCTCGACTTCAATTTTTTGAAAATGGCTTCGCAGAGGACAATGTAGTACTTTGTAATGGAAATTCAGGGGCAATGGGCGTCGAAAAATGGATACCGGTAGGTTGAAAATGGCTCGCAAAGTTTCTCGGGGTGCAAACGGCGTGATTTTGAGGAAAAAACGGTTCCGTAATGTTTTTACAGGTTTAATGCGAAAAGGTGAAAATTTGAATGAAAAATATAATTTTAAGTATTAAACGATGGTATAACCATAGTTAAATGACATTAAACTCGGGTTAAACGGGTGAGGTTTAGGGAATACCGCCAGTGGTATTCGCGAGGGTAAATGGTGGTAAGTGGAAACTAGCTTTTCGAACGCGATACAACGTGGTGGCGACATGTAAGCGCGGGTGGTTTGGGAAAACCACCCATTTCGCGTGGCTTTGCCAAAACATCAAATGATTACTTTATGAGCGCGAAAATGTATTAGCGCCGTCGGATCTGGATTCAACGAGCGAACGACCAGATCAAAAGGAAAGGTGCGGGGAAAAGGTAAGTTATCGGGTTCACTTTGAGCCATTGATCTTGGGAAACCGTCGCTATACCGACATTTAGAGAAAAGTGTCACAATACCGACACTTAGAAAAAGTGTCGCAATTGCGACATTATGCCCCAAAGCATCGCTAGACGGCTCCCTCCAAACGTCGCAATTGCCTCCAAACGTCGCTATTATATGTTTTA
Source organism: Pinus albicaulis (assembly GCA_034641835.2). Lineage (NCBI taxonomy): Eukaryota > Viridiplantae > Streptophyta > Pinopsida > Pinales > Pinaceae > Pinus > Pinus albicaulis. The sequence continues at coordinate 1,060,246,688 of CM076570.1, forward strand.
CGAAGATATGGTAAGGAACTCTCTCTTGTTCTTCTTAGAAATAATTATATATATATATATATTTTTTTTCAAAATAGATTAAAAAAATTATATGAGAAAAATTATTAATTCATCAATATGTGTGTGTTGTGAGGAATAATTTCATAGTTCAACTTAATGGTTCATTATATAATCATGTGAGCATCACCAATGATATATCTTAAAAAGCAACCGAAAAGCCATGTGTACAAAATCGATGTATACTCTAGAGAGTGGTTCTCATATCACTATGTAAATTGTTGTATGCTACTTCAACAAAATTATAAGATAAACCGTAATACACATCATATATGCACCATAACAATTTCCATACAAATAATTTGTTTTAGGATACATGTGGCATTCTAGGGGTAAATTCTATACAACGTATATCCATCTTAACTCCGGATCTATCAAGCGCCGAGAGGGATCAAATCTCTCGAGGTGCAAACCTTTTTTTTGAGTGAAAAACTTGAGAAAAGGTTTAAACCTTGAGAGATTTGATCCCTCTCGACGCTTGATAGATCCGGAGTTAACATGGATCTAAGTCAAGTTTTCGAGTCGTGTATCGCCAAGGAAAATCTATCGAAGATATGATTAATTTTATCAATAATATGTAAATATATCAAATATTAATATAATCATTTTAAATATGCTAAATATTTTTTTAGATTAACTTGGTCATTTTAATTTTAAATTTTCTTACTTACCTTAGTTTGTTGAGATGATAAATATTGTTAATAACTATAATGATGAAAAATGATGAAATAATTTTTTTGAATGAAAAGTGACAATAATAGTGTTGAAAGATAGAAAATGTGAATAATAATAATGTACTCATGTTACAAATAGCCTTCATTGTGATCAATCTCAAACTATTTTCTTCTACTATTCTTATTGTCACCCTTGTTAGTTTTGTTATCTTTTCATATGAATTATATGAAAAATAAAATCTAAATCATAAACCAATTAAATCTTTAGCTCGAGTCGTTGTAGTAAACATGATACCTTGTCTCTCTTGCTCTCCAATATTAATAGGTTAAATTACTATAACACAAAAATCAATGTACATTGTCAATAATTTTTTGTGCTTACACTAAAATCAATGCATATTGTTAATCCAATCACTTTAAAAATTAATGTACCGTCATATATCCAATTACATCAAATCATAAATCAACATATACATTGAAATCAATGCATTTAATGCAAGCAATAAAATAAGATTAGAAAATAACTTCTACATTGAAATCAATGCACCTAATGCAAGCAATCAAATAATATTAGAAACCAACATCTACACTGAAATCAATGAATTTACTCAAAGCAATCAAATAGGATTAGAAATCACCAACCACACTGAAATCAATGCATTTAATGCAAACAATCAAATAGGATTAGAAATAATCTACATTCAAATCAATGCATCTAGTGGAAGCAATCAAGTATAATTATAAATAGACGTCTAAATTGAAATCAACACATCCAGTGCAAGCAATCAAATAGTATTGGAAATCACCACCAACACTGAAATCAATGCATCTAGTGCAAGTAATCAAATATCATTAGAAATAAATATCTACACTAAAATCGATGCATCTAGTGCAAATAATCAAATAGGATTATAAATCACCATCTCTTGTTTTTTGTCTCTCTATCTCACCCCCCTAAACACACATGCTCTTGCACTCCATATATATCATTCTCTTTGTCAATCACCCCCTCTCCCCATCTCTCTCTTCTTCACTCTCTTCACCTTCCATCTATATCTCTATCTTCCCCTTCTCTCCCTCTCCCCCCCCTAATATCTCGCTTTCCTTCTTTTTTCGTCTCTCCCTCTCTCTCCATCTTCCTTATCACTCACTCTCTCTCTCTAGAAAACCAACATCTACACTGAAATCAATGCATTTACTCAAAGAAATAAAATAGGATTAGAAATCACCATCTACACTGAAATCAATGCATTTAGTGCAAAAAATCAAATAGGATTAGAAATCATCTACATTGAAATCAATTCATCTAGTGTTAGTAACCAAATACAATTATAAATCGACATCTAAATTAAAATCAAAATATTCAGTGCAAGAAATCAAATTGTATTATAAATCACCACCTACATTGAAATCAGTGCATCTAGTGCAAGTAATCAAATATCACTAGAAATAAATATCTACACTAAGATCGATGCATCTAGTGCAAATAATAAAATAGGATTAGAAATCACCATCTCCACTTATATCAATCCATCTAGTTCGAGAAATATTCCTCCCTCTCTCCACCCTCCATCCATATCTATACCCCCCTCCATCTATTCTTTTTTGTCTCTCTATCTCACCCCCCTAAACACACACGCTCTCGTACTCCATATATATCAATCTCTTTGACAATCACCCTCTCTCCCCATCTGTCTCTTCTTCCCTCTCTTCACCTTCTATCTATATCTCTATCTTCCCCTTCTCTCCCTCTCCCCCACTAATATCTCTCTTTCCTCCTTTTGTCCTCTCTCCCTCTCTCTCCATATTCCTTATCATTCACTCTCTCTCTCTCTAGAAACCAACATATACACTAAAATCAATGCATTTACTCAAAGAAATCAAATAGGATTAGAAATCGCCATCTACACTTAAATCAATGCATTTAGTGCAAATAATCAAATAGGATTAGAAATTATCTACATTGAAATCAATTCATCTAGTGAAAGTAATCAAATATAATTATAAATCAACATCTAAATTGAAATAAAAAAATTCAGGGGCAAGCAATCAAATTGTATTAGAAATCGCCACCTACACTCGAAATGAATGCATCTAGTGCAAGTAATAAAATATCATTAGAAATAAATATCTACACTAAAATCGATGCATATAGTGCAAATAATCGAATAGGGTTATAGATCACCATCTCCACTTATATCAATCCATCTAGTGTGAGAATTATTCTTCCCTCTCTCCACCCTCCATCCATATCTATATCCCCCCTCCATATCTTCTTTTCTATCTCTCTATCTTACCCCCATAAACACACACGCTCTTGCGCTCCATATATATCAATCTCTTTTGTCAATCCCCTCCCTCTCCCCATCTCTCTCTTCTTCCCTCTCTTCACCTTCCATCTATATCTCTATCTTCCCCTTCTCTCCCTCTCCCCCGCTAATATCTATCTCTCCTCCCTTTGTCCTCTCTCCCTCTCTCTCCATCTTCCTTATCACTCACTCTCTCTCTCTCTCTCCACATTTCTCTCTCTATGTATTTCTTCTTACCTCCCTCTCCCTCCCCCTCCAAGTCCATCTCTCTTTCCCTCCCTCTCTCTCTCTCTCACATCCTCTCTCTTCCTTCCTCTCTTTCCCTTTCTCTCCCATCTCTGTCTCTCCCTCTCTCTCTCTCTTCACCCACCAACTATGTTACTATATCCCTCCCTCTCTTCTTATATCTCCTTCTCCCCCCCTTATCTCCATATCTCCTTATTTGTCTCTTTTTCTCAGCCGCAAACATACACACTCCCTCTTTGTCTCTCCCTTGTCACTCCTTCTCTCTCTCCACTCCTCACTCTCTATATTTCTCATTTCCTACATCTCTCCCCCTCCAACTCCATCTCTCTATCGATCCCTCTCTCCTCCTCTCTCTCAATTCCTCTCTCTCGTCCTTCCTCTCTCTGTCTCTCCTAACTCCCTCTCTCTTCCTTGATCTCTCTCTCTCTCTCTCTCTTCCCTCCAATACTGTCTCTTCCTCCATCACTCTCCTCCTCTCTCTCATCCTTCCTCTCTCTCCCTTTCTCTCCCTACCTCCCTCTCTTTTTTTTCCTCCAATCCTCTCTCTTCCCCCTCATCTCTCTCTCTCTCTCTCTCTCTCTCCCTCTTCCCCCCATCTCCCTTTCTTTCTCTCTCTCTTTCCACCCCTCTCCCTCACCAACTACATTACAATATCCCTCCCCTGTCACCTTCTCTTTTTCTCTCCCCCCTTCTTTCCATACATCTTACTTTGTCTCTTTATCTCACCCCTAAAAATACACACTCTCTCTCCATCTCTCCCTTATCACTCTCTCTCTCTCTCCACTTCTATCTCTCTATTTCTTCTTAGTTATGTAAACTAATGAACATAAATATTCGTAAATATAAATCAGCTTATAGAGTAAATATGAAAATAGGTTTTATTTACTTACCATTCCTCTCGTTTATTTATATTTTTATTTATTTACCATACCTCTTTATTTACTATGGTATTTGGCCCATAGGCTTGTTATATACTTATATTTTTATTTATAATCCTATTTGATATATTGTTATTTATTTACCTTACCTCTTTATACCTCTTTTATATTTATTTATTTACCATACCTCTTTATACCTATTTTATTTTTATTTATTTATCATACCTCTTTATACCTCTTTTATATTTATTTATTTACCATACTTATTTTATAAATATGGTATTTGGCCCATGGTATCAATATTAATTTGTCCCATGGTATTAGTCCCATAGGCTTCATCTAAACAAAACCTCTTTTTAATTTTTTTTAAAATATAAAAAAGTTTATGGAGTAAATATAAAAAGAATTTTTTATGTATTTACCATACATCTAGTTTATATATATTTTTATTTATTTACCATAGTCCTGGAGTAAGTATTAAAATATGTTTTATTTATTTACCATACCTCATGTGTATTTATATTTTTATTTATTTAAATTTTAAAATATTGCAACTTTGATGGGGAAATATTTATGTCTTTAAATATTTTAATTTATCCATAGAATATGGGTTTTCTTTTTAAATATTCATTTTACAAATATTTAATTAAAATAAATATTAAAATATTTTGGATTTTGATTGTTTGTGTTTAATTAACTCTTTTCTTTTGATTTAGGAAAAGGTATTGACTTTAGTAAAGAGTAAAGATGTTTAAAATTTTACTTAATTTGGAAATTCAATATGGTAAATTTTTTTGTTAAAGGTAAATTTTGATCCATTCAAATTTAGGTATATAATTTACTATCCATTCAAATGATATAAATAATACATAAAGTTATATACAATATAAATATTCAAGTTATATAAAATTCAAGATTAGGTTAATGCTTTGGCCGACATTAGAAAAAGTAAAATTTATTATTTTTTGAGAACGTGACATGCCCGACATCGTGGGTCATTCAACTTAATGGTTCATTATATAATCATGTGAGCATCACCAATGATATATCTTAAAAAGCAAGCTGAAAATCCATGTGTACAAAATCGATGTATACTCTAGAGAGTGGTTCTCATATCACTATGTAAATTGTTGTATGCTACTTCAACAAAATTATAAGATAAACCGTAATACACATCATATATGCACCATAACAATTGCCATACAACTAATTTGTTTTAGGATACAAGTGGCATTCTAGGGGTAAATTCCATATGATGTGTATATAAATCTTATTAGGTGTTGGTAAGTTGTGAGTATCTAAGAAATGATAAGGAATATCCATACATCATGATCTTGTAATGTGATTATAAATTGTGTCTATAATTTCCATAAAATGTATAAATGATTTGTTTAAAAAAATCAACACAATCAACCCTAAACAATGTTCATGATGTGGAATGTCATTGGAAAAACCAAAATGATGGTCACATGTCCCATTTCTATGGTAATGGTGATCATATATATGTTGTAGTGACACTTGATGAGTAATTAAATAAATCTCAGAGTGTGACTCATTGTGCCATATTTTTTTAAAGCATGATTTGTTTTCCTAGTTTTTACTAATTTGTTAACATATCTTATTAATTTGGAAAGATAATTAATGACGCCTTAAGTAATTAGGACCTAATGAGAGATCATCTTCACATCTTCACTAAAATATATTTGGTAATTGTATTCACTATATGAACCGCACATGCATGCTACTTAAGAAAAATTGAAATATAAACTATAATACACATCTTATATCTGCCATAACAATTGTCATACAACTTATTTACTTCTAGATACATATGAAATACTTCAGGTAAATGCCATATTATATGTATACCAATATAGTAGGTGTTGGTAAGTTATGAGGATCTAAGAAATGATAGGGTATCCACACATTAGTGCCCTGGTGAATTTTTTGCATAATTTTCTATTTGTTGTAATTTTGTTGCCTGGATTTGTTATAGATTTAAAATAATACAATTATCTACCAATTGTTCTTTATAAAGAAGAAGTACAATAATTAGTCACCTAAAAGTGAGCCATGTGAAAATATTGGTAACATGAGTAACCTGGTAAGTTGTAAATGAAAAGTGAATAACCTCCACTCACCAACAGGTCGGCAAGCAGGGTTGGAATTTGGATCTCTTTACCCGTCACACAATTTTTTTTGATGTTTTGGTCATTATTTTTCTAGTCAATAAATGTTGCGTTTAAAATTTTGCACTTCGTTAATGACATTATCGTAATAAATTAACCCTTCACCAATAAAATTTTGATTAAAAAAATTGAACACTCTTCCATTTTCTTTGGATTTTGGAGTGTGATATATCTGTGTCATGGAATTTTAATACCTAAAGTTTCAAGAGAAATAACTGATTCTTGTCAAACTAATATTTCCTCAATATATGCTATGATCTACTAAAAATTACTTCAAAAATCAAGTAACCTTCCAATATAAAGAAAAAAACATGAACGAGCTTTTCCTAAATTGCAATAAATTTATGTTTATTATTAATATTGCATAATCTGTCTTATAAAAATTGCATAATTGGACTAAGAACAAATCCTCAGTGCATTTTTTTATTGTTGTTGTGATTAAAAAAATGAGCCAAAGAACGCTAAGGCACTCAGAGAAATCAATCTATGTATTATTTCTCACAAAATCATGTTGAGTAGTGGAGACTAAGCGCTAGATTTTTTTATGTCCTCAATCTCTCTATTAATTATGTCTATGTAGTTATAAGAATAACAAGCTAAAGAAATCTCAGGCTTCTAGAGAAATTAGTCTCTGTGTGCAGAAATTGATGATTACTGTTGACTAAATGTTATACCATTTGAAATTGCTGAGCGAAATTAATCAGGCCATGATGTACCATTTGTCAGTATCTATTTTCTCATGTATGAAAGTTTTTTTTTTCTAAGTAAAAGTAATTCTATTAAAAAAAGGAGTACAGTACAGTGGGCCGAAGCCTGATCATTGCCGAGTGCTGTGGCATTTGAAACAAAAAACCATAGTTTGAAGACTGCCCTGCAAGAGGGAAACCAGTCTGAAACAGTTCATTTGAAAAATCCCGCGCAGGGGAACCAGAGAATTGTAGTACTGGAGACCATGTCGAAGCAAAAAAAACAGATGCATTTTTAGAAACAGCAGGAAACACATGAATAGGCCCATGAGAATGGGCAGAAATAGAGCAAAAAACCAGAGTGAAGAGGAGGAACTATTCATCAGGATCAGGTTCGTAGACAACTCTGCACCAGAATTCATCTGGTTCCCCGTCAGAATTATACAGGTCAGCAACAGAATGGATCACCTTCCCGCGAGGAGGAGGAGTAATCTGCGCCTCGCTCGCTTGCACTGCGTCCTGCCTCTCAGTAGGTTGACCCACCGCTTCCTTGTTCGTCTGGTCCTGCGTGGCCTTGCCCATCTGACCCTACACGTTCGCACTATCAGGTTGCTTCAGCCCAACAAACTGCGCCGAATCCTGAGCCGCCGAGAGGTTGCATTCCGCCGGGCGAGAACTGGGAACAATTTCCTGAGGCTCTTCACGAAAGACGACCGTAATTGAGGCAGTCACCCTGGGTTGATTGAGAGTGTTGTTAAAGGAAAAATGCGCGGTGTGGGTTTGAGCAGGAGGAGCGGAAGGAGTGGGGGAAGCAAGGTGACGGCCCGAGTGGAGAAGGCACCCTCTAGGTTGACTGTCAGAGTGGGAGATAGACGCAGAGGAGGTGCCAGAGGTGGAGGGAGAGCGTCGAATTTGGCGCCTCGTGGAGCCTCTTCGGCAGCACATTCTCTGCCTGAGGCGCGACATAGTCGCACTCGAGACAGCAAGGCGGGGAGGCAAAAGATGGACAGAAGACTGAGGGGAGAGGGGCAACAGGGCGATAGAAGCAATCTTGCAGGAACCAGCGTGGGAGAAGTGAATATTTTCTCCAAAATCCAAACAAAAATTGAGACAGCTCCTCTTACCAGTTACAGTGCGAACATTAGAAAGCCCTGCTCCTGGAGCGCACCACAGATTCACAGGCGGGGGAATTATGTTCAGACCAGAGGGACGTTCCATAATAACAACCCAGTCTACCGTGCAACTGTGAATCGACTGCAATAAACCACCATAAGTATGAACTGGAGGCTGAGTCATGTCGCGGCATGTGAATGTGTATCGAGGAGCGGGACTATGGTTGATTCGAGCATGAGGAGTAAATGGCATTAAACACCGATTAGTCGACATTCAGAACTGAATGACAGCACTCTTGCAGGTGGGTGAGTGGCTTCCCCTTATGCCACACCCCCATCCCATCACATTCAACACTACCAACTTCACCCGCATCCGGGTTCTCATGTATGAAAGTTGATGTACCATTGAAAGTTTAATAATTCTATTGAAATTTTAATAACTATAATATATATATATATATATATATATTAAGTTAATGATTAATAATAATTAAATTAAAATTCTTAAAAGACAAAATAAAAGCTTAATAATCACGAACTATTATGATAATTTAAAAATATAGAACTCGGGCTGAACATAGTTACAAAGATACCAAGAAAAGAAGATTGCATGTGCATGATAACCTCTTTCTTGGCAACCTATGAATGCCATTCTCAATGAAGACTCAAGAATCAATTGGATTGGATTGTGTATCAAAACAATAGGAATGAATCAAAGTTCAATGAATGAATAACTTGATCGAGAAAATTTATAGGGAAAGGTAACTTGACTATCAATCTACTAAACCTCACTTCCATGATTAAAAAAACACCCCCACCTTCTCAGTGGTCCCATCATGGTCCACCTATTGAAAAACAACCAACAAATATTATTTTTTATATATTTTTTGCATGGCCATTGGATAATGATTTACTATGGTTTTCCTACTAAATTGCAATGCATGATTATTCAAAAATATTGAGAATTAGTTTAGTCTCAAGACATAGCCAAGAGTCTTACTGGATAATTATAGATTACCTCTCCATTGGATGATTGTACATTTTTCATCTACTTTTTCACGTGAATTTCAGTTGATGCTAGATCTTTGCCTTCTATTTCTTACAATTAACTCACTATTCATATTCAATTTTCTCCAGTTCAGCCCAATAAAATAAGGAAAACAGAAAATTAAGTCCCGATTTATCTTTCCGGTGCTCCTACATAATACATATACTCTTAAAAACCAATTAATATATAAATTGTCATTATTCATGCTAAAATCAGTTTGAATTTTTATAATGAATCTACTTACAATTAATAGATTACATTGCTCACAGAATAAGAGATAATTTAGAACTATGATTTCACAATAATAAATTATCGAGCTCCCACAGGGCGATGAACTTGGTCGGATGTGACCCTTCTGCAGCAGCTCCTGAATCTGCCTCTTGATTTCATCGTTCTCCAGAACAAAGCACCGATAGATCAGTCCGTTGGGTAGCGGCGCACCTGGGGTCAGATCAATCGGGTGCTTGACTTCACAGTGTAGAGGAACCCCTGTGGGTGAGGTGAAAATGTCCCCGTACTCCTCCAAAACCTTATCCATTTGTTGTTGTCATGCATAGGAGCCTTTTCTGGAGGTCGTGGCCATAGTCTTCTTCTTGCCCTGGGGGCGGATCATCAGGAAAAAAAATTTCCTAGTTTGGGAAATGAGCTTACTACATTGTTTTGCAGTAACCAAAGAGATAGTAGCAGGGGGTGGTACCTCTGGTATCTTGTACAACTTATTTCCCAAAGTAACAATAACAGCACAAGGCCAAGATTCATACACCGCATGACGCTTCCAAAAGTATGGTTGTCCTAATAATACATCAGAAACATCAATAGGAACAACGTCACATAATACCTCATCTGTGAAGGGCTTGATGCTATAGGGAAGGTGGCACTGCTGGCTGACGCAGAGATCTTGTCCTTGGTGAAGCCACCCGATGGTGTATGGATTTGGGTGAGCTGTGGTCGGCAAGCCCAACCACTTCACGGCATCTATCGAAATGAGGTTCTTTTGGCTCCCATTGTCGACAATGAACTGTACCGGGGAGCCCTTTACCCACATCTGGGAGTGGAAGAGATGTTCCTCCTTCTGGATCTTTGTAGTGGCAACAGTGGCATTGGGCTCCGCATAAATAATTGTTTCCCTTTTTCATTCCCCTTGTCAAGTTCTGATTCAAAGTCGGAGCATGCATCTGACTCAGAAGCCCGCATCTTGGCCACCAGCGACTGCTTGGCCCGACACTCACTTGTGTTGCGAGTGGAGCTCTTATGGAACTCACACCACTTTCCCGTGTCCTTCTTTGGCTTTGCGGTGTTTTTCTTTGCTTGTGGCTTCGACAGGTTGTCTTGAGTCACCGTGCCTTGGCTCTGTCCTTTGTTCTGTGGTTTGGGAGCACCTTTCCCTTGCTTTTGATTCGCAGATCCAAAGTCTCGCTTCTTCTGTTTGAATTTCTGCTCAATCTTGGCAGCATACCGGTATGTCGTACCAAGCGAGGAGATGTCGAGGAACTCCATTACCTCCTGAATGTATCTGTGCAGAAAACTGCGATACTTTAGCACCAGATGTTTCTCCGAATCTTTGATACCCAACTTGGTGCGTAGGGTATGGAACAGATTCGTCAGCTCATGCACATCTTGATCCGTTTATTGCCGCAGCGTGTTCCATTATATGTACTTGTCCTCATAGCTCCCCATGGGATATTATTGTTCCTTTACGGCGTCTCATAAATAATTCCAAGTGGGTACGACCGAGAACAGAGAGGGTTCTGTCTCATCCTTTTTCTCACAGTGGCTTTCCCACCAGTCCTTGACATGGGGGGCAGCTTTGAGGAGTGCAAAAATAATCTTCTCCCTATCGGAAAAGTCATGAACTGAGAAATATCCTTCTAATAGATTCAACCATCTATCTACAGCATCTGCATCTATTTGACCCTCAAATATGGGAATGTCAAAATTTACTTGTACCTTAAAAGGAGTCACACCTCCAGAGTGGTTGCTGGATGCAGATGCTGTTAGGTCCCTATATTACTAGTATAGTCCCTTATTGTTGTTAGTGTAACCCCCTTATTGTTATTATTGTACCCTTGTAAACCCCATTTTGTTATTATTGTGCCCTTAAATTATTATTGTTAGGTTGGCTAGGATTACATTGTGGCCCACTAGGATTACATTATGGCCATATGGACTCCTATATATAGAAAGGAGGTTTTGTAAATTGTATCATCCAAGAATTGTTCATTTATGTAATGTATTGGAGGTTTCCCCCTCGAAGTGGCTCATTTCTAAGGCGTTTATATCTCTTTTCTTCTCTTTTTGGCATTGGTTACACAACATTTGGTATCAGAGCTTTGGATTCTAGGGTTTCGCTGCTCCAAACAGGTCATCGTGGCATTTTCGCTATAAATTTTTTTCTACGAAGTTTCAAAAGCTTAAATTTTTAGGGTGCGAAGCCGAAATCCTGAGAAAGAATTTCTAAAACTTTCAGAGCTTGGTTCACAATATTTTCTGAGATATCATCTATGGAAGTTAGGTCTTTTTTTAGGCTCCTAAACAGGTCATTGTGGCATTTGCACTATAACGTTTTTTTCTATCAAGGTTCAGAATCCGAAATTCATATGGTGCAAAGCTGAAAACTTGAGGAAATTTGTCAAAAAATTTCAGAGCTTGGTTCCCAATATTTTGGGAGATATGATCTGTGGAAGGTAATGCTTTTTTAGGCTCCTGAATTTCATCTCAAAGAGGTGATCGTGGGAAACGTTCAATAAATCTCTCTCTGGGCATCGGATTGGAGTGATGTAAAAAGTGGTCGCAATCACACAGACTTTAGTTTCTTGGCTATCAATTTCAAAGACAAAGGACGAAACAATGACACGTGGCAAGTCGTACAAGTTCGCTCTACTGAACCAGTCCAGAATTAGGTCATTGTGGGATATTGGACACAACTTTTTCTTGGAGAATCCAAATCAGGTCAGACCTGTGGCATTCGAAAGATAATTCAGAGGGCTACGTTGATACCAAAATTCAAATATTGAAGTGCTACAATCATAGAGATAATCCAATTTCAATATCGAGTTCCTCAAAAGCAAGAAAAAGGTGTGTATATTTTTTTTCTTTCCAAATTGCATGAGTCTTCTTGAAGAATCAATTTGAATTGATTCCAAGGGCATATTGTAGAATATATAGCAGTATTTGGTTCTAAAAGATGCCCCGTAAAAATAATTCAACACCCATTAAGCCTTCAGAAGGCTCTACTATGACTCATGAAGATGAAGAATTGCAACATGATCTATCAAAATTACAAGAGCAAGTGCAACAATTTTCACTCTCGCAAAGAGCAACAAAAAATGAAATGGAAGTTTTGAAGAAAGGCGTGGAAGTGAAGATGGACGGTTTGAAGAAAGGCATGGAAGCTAAGATGGATGGCATGGAAGCTAAGATGGATGACATGAAAGACAACATGGAAAACATGAAGAATGATCTCAAAGCAGACATCGAAGGTTTGACAAAGTTGATACAATAAATGTTTCCTAATGGTGAAAATATAGTAGAAGAACCTCATGATGAGAACAAAATAAATGTTAATCGTGATTTCATAAACTCTAATGTTGGCGGGAAGAACCACCATATTCCAAAAATATGAGGAAGTTTGATGGAAAGGATCCTGTAACATGGATACTATAGATGGAGCAATATTTTGATCTCCATAACGTGCAAAACACACAAAAGGTACGCATTGCAACTTTACATTTAGAAAAAAATGAATTTGTATGGTATCGATGGCTTTGCTCCTGTAAAAAAATTGTCACTTGGTCAATTTTTACGGAGGAAATGATAGCACATTATGGGATACAAAGAGCAGCACCTTCTTTAGCCAATTAATAAATCTCAAACAAAAGGGTTTAGTGGGGCAGCACATTGAGGACTTCCAAAAATTGAATATAAGGGTAATTGATATTCCAGAGGAACGCAGGATTGATCTCTTCATAGGCACTTTAAAGGATAACATTCAACATGAAGTTCACGTTCTGGAACTTGATTCATTGGAGAAGGCATTCAGGTTGGCAAGAAAAGTTGAATGTAAAATTATGGCGACAAGGAAGCCTACCACTCAATTCTATAAAGAAGGAAGTGTGGCTACGCCTAGATTTCTACAACCTACAAGGTTGACAACACAACAATTGGAATAAAAAAGAGAAAAAGGGCTTTGCTACAGTTGTGATAGAAAATACACTAAAGGTCATAAGTGTGCTGAGAAGAAATTATTTTACATAGATTGTGAAGAGGAAGAAGAAAATGAACAAGAAGAGGATATACACCAAGAACCAGCCCTAGAAGAGGACGAAATGAATCCGACCATATCGTGTAATGCACTGGCAGGAAATACCACTCCTCAAACTCTCAATATAGAAGGACAAATCAAGAAGAAAAAGGAAATAGTGTTGATTGATTCAGGTAGCACCCATAATTTTATTCATTGTAAGGTAGCCAAGGAATTAAATTGTTTCCTATACCCAGCACCAGAATGTCAAGTGATGGTTGCAAATGGAGGAACTATAAATTGCTCTGGAAAATGCCATAATATCAAGCTAACCATGGGGGGAAATGTATTGACTATTCCTATGCTTTCCATTCCTATGGGAGGTGCTGATGTTGTACTAGGAGTACAATGGTTACAATATTTGGGGACGGTACCTTTTAATTTTCAAGAACTTTTCTTGAATTTTTTTTTCAGAAGGAAAGGAAGTCGAATTATGGGGTATTGAAGGGAAGCTGAGAAGTATAATAAGCTCTAATGTCATGACAAAGCTTCTAAATAAAGAACAACGAGGCGTAATTTCACAATTATGCTCACTAGAAGTTCCGACATCAAAATCATCTATTTCTGCAGATCTCTAACAAGTCTTGGACAATCATTCCAAGGAGTTTGAAACTCCCAAAGGACTCCCACCTTTTCGTGATCATGATCATGTTATTCATTTGATTCCAAAAATCAGGCCTTATAGATATCCTTACTTCCAAAAGAGCGAAATTTAACGTATGATTGCAGAAATGTTAGAGGCGGGTATAATTCAACCTAGTCAAAGTTCTTTCTCTTCTCCTGTAGTATTGGTACACAAGAAGGATGGATCATGGAGAATGTGTCTGGATTATAGGGAGCTCAATAAGCTCACCATTAAAGATAATTTTCCCATTCCTGTGATTGATGAATTATTGGATGAATTACATGGAGCAATTTATTTTACCAAGTTGGATATTCGTTCAGGATATCATCAAATTAGAATGAATATTGAAGATATTCCAAAAACAACATTTCGAACTCATGAGGGTCATTATGAATTTTTGGTCATGCCTTTTGGCCTTACCAATGCACCTTCTACATTTGAAGGGTTGATGAATTCCATTTTCAAACCCTTCCTTAGAAAATTTGTGCTAGTATTTTTTGATGATATACTAATCTACAGTAGGTCTTGGAAGGATCATGTTGAACATGTTGACATGGTGCTTAAACTATTGCCGGAGAAACAATTATATGCAAAAACATCCAAATGTTTCTTTGGAGTACAAGAGGTGGAATATCTGGGTCATATTATATCTCACGAGGGTTTTAAAGTAGACCCTAACAAAATTAAAGCCATTAAGGAATGGAAAGTCCCCACGACCATAAAGCAGTTGCGAGGATTTCTCGGGTTAACAGGGTATTATCGCAAGTTTGTTAAGAATTATGGGAGAATAGCAGCACCTCTAACAACATTATTGAAGAAACATGCATTTTCATGGACTCCTGAAGCAACTAAGGCCTTTGAACATCTTAAAGAGGCAATGTGCCTAGCACCGGTCTTAGCTATGCCAGACTTCACAAAAACCTTTATTGTGGAATGTGATGCCTCAGGAAATGGAATTGGTGCGATTTTAATGTAGGAAGGAAGACCCATTTCTTTTGAAAGTCGTCCAATCAAAGGAAAGTATTTACAGAAACCTATTTATGAGAAGGAAATGTTAGCAATATTGCATGCACTAAAGAAATGGCGAACTTACCTAATGGGAAGACACTTCAAGGTAAAAACTAATCATGATAGTCTTAAACACTTTTTGGAACAAAGACTATCTTCAGAAGAGCAGCAAAAATGGGTCACAAAGATGTTGGGTTATGACTTTGAAATAATCTACAAAAAAGGAAAGTTTAATGTTGTTGCAGATGCACTCTCAAGAAAGAATGAAGAGGTGGAAGCATTGCTTTGTGCCATTTCTATTATCCAACCAGATTGGATAACTGAAGCAAGAGATGAATGGAAGAAGGAAAAAGATGTATGGACACTCATTCAAAAGTTGCGGCAAGATCCTAGTACATCTGATACATTTAGTTGGAAAAATGATTCCTTATGGTACAAAGATCGCTTATATCTTTGTAAGAATTCCCAACTAAAACAAAAGATTCTTCTGGAATTGCACATTTCTCCTTTAGGAGGACACTCAGGATTTTTAAAAACTTACCACAGGGTGAAGAAAGAATTTTTTTGGGATGGCCTTAAATCTGATATTCAAAAGTTTGTGGCGGAATGTTTAGTTTGCCAGCAGAATAAAGTGGAGACAATTAAGACCCCGGGACTTCTACAACCTTTATCCATTCAACGTTAGGAGGATATTTCAATGGATTTTATCACAGGTTTACCTAAGTCTGAAGGAAAGAATGTCATCATGGTGGTAGTTGATAGAATTACCAAGTATGCACACTTTTGTGCATTATCTCATCCATTTAAAGCAAGTACAGTTGCTACTACATTTGTGGACAGAATTCAAAAGCTACATGGAAGCCCAAGGGTTATTGTGAGCGACAGAGATCCCATTTTTACGGGAAATTTTTGGACGGAGTTATTTTCTTGTTTGGGTACTCAATTAGCTCATAGCTAATCTTATCATCCTCAATCTGATGGTCAAACAGAGATAGTAAATAAATGTTTGGAAGGATATCTTCGTTGTTTTGTATCTGATAAACAAACACAATGGGTCAAGTGGTTACCTCTCGCTGAATGGTGGTATAACACTTCCTTCCATACTGCAACAAAAATGACCCCATTTATGGCACTTTATGGATATCATCCACCATCAATCACATCATCTTTAAGGGAAAATTCGAAGGTTCAAGTAGTGGAAGATCACATCGAGCATCGGCAAGAAGTTCTCCAACTCTTAAAGGATAACCTGAATTTGGCACAAAATCGAATGAAACAACAGGCAGATCAACATCGTAGCGAGAGAAGTTTTGATGTAGGAGATTGGGTATTTTTACGGCTACAACCATACAAACAAATGTCCCTCAAGCAAGCAAAGAAGGATAATAAATTATCGCCAAAGTACTATGGTCGTTACAAGGTGTTGCAAAAGATTGGTACTATGGCATACAAATTGGAGCTTCCTGCTTCTTCATGAGTGCATCCAGTTTTCCATGTTTCATGCTTAAAGAAGGTTATAGGTGAAAATCTTCCAGTTCAAACAATATTGCCAGAATTTGATGAGGAAGGAAAAATCATATTGGAACCTGAAGCGGTCACGGAAACAAGAACTTGACAACTACGGAATCGATCAATTTCAGAGTATCTCATCAAGTGGAAGAACTTACCCACTGAAGATTCTACATGGGAGGATGATAATTTTATATAGAAGCACTCAGAGCTACTCGAGCGTTGAGGACAACACTTTTTTGAAGGAGAGGGGCATGTTAGGTCCCTATATTACTAGTATAGTCCCTTATTGTTGTTAGTGTAACCCCCTTATTGTTATTATTGTACCCTTGTAAACCCCATTTTTTTATTATTGTGCCCTTAAATTATTATTGTTAGGTCGGCTAGGATTACATTGTGGCCCACTAGGATTACATTATGGCACCATGGACTCCTATATATAGAAAGGAGGTTTTGTAAATTGTATCATCCAAGAATTGTTCATTTATGTAATGTATTGGAGGTTTCCCCCTTGAAGTGGCTCATTTATAAGGCATTGATATCTCTTTTCTTCTCTTTTTGGAGCTGGTTACACCATAGGATGCGCCACTAGGTGGCGGCCATTGAGATGCAGGCAAGTTATCCATCATCGCGTTCCTTTTTTTTTCGAGGGCCTCCTTGAGCAATATTTTGATAGGATCTCCTGCTCCCTCATCTTTCTTTTCGTCCCCCATGGGCATCCGTCGGGTTTTGCGAGGCTGATCTTGCAAAGGTTCCACCAGATCGAGCCCTAACTCCTTATACCCCGACCTCGTTGGGGACATGCAAAGAAGGATCGAGAAAAAGCAGACCGCTCTGATACCACTGATCCGGATTTATGCAGGAACGCAATAGAATAAACACATAACCATAAATACAGAGATGCAGCGGAAATAACACTTCATTTTATTAATATCAAAGAACTGAAATTTGCTTATAGACAGAATGGAAATAAAACTAGCTAGGGCGCTGGTAGCTATCTCTGAGGAGAGATGTGGCGGCTACAGGCCTATGAACTGAGTTACAATGAGGCTTGAGGGCCTATTTATTATTGAGAAATAATGGATAACCCTAAACATCCAAAAACCTAACCCTAGGAGATGAAGCGCCAAAACTATGGGCCCCGTTTGGGTAAATTGGTGTTTCAATTTCCTAGGGACGTAACTTTGGCATACTATCTCTGTTTGACACACATGATACATCATTAGAAAGATCTATCCGAGGACTAAAAATTTCTCCATGAATATAATTCCAGAACCGAATGATACAGAATGATATTTGCTGGAGGCATGATGCCCAAAAAATGTCGTTTAGGGCCTCAAAGCGGCTCCGGAAGTTCAGGACTTGAAAAACTGCTAAAAATATTAAGTTGTGCCGAAACTGAAAAACTGAAAGAGACAATGGTGGGGCCCCAAGTGGAATAGGTGGGTGGCCACCAGTATCCACCTGGATCATTGAGTGAGCCAAAAAAATAACTTTCCTTACTTTTTGAGTACAACCTTGAAATTGCAAAGAGGACTAGTGTTGCAAAATTATTGGTAAGTGGAAATTAAAGGGCGTAAGAATGTTTTTGAAAAAATTTCAAACGTCAAAATTAAGTCTTCTATCCTTCCTAGCACCTCATGGAAAATGGGAATCCGCAAATTCTAGTCGTCAAATATGTGCAAAATGCCTTATGACGGGAAAAATGGAGGACTGGTCCTATGCTGCTACATGAGTTAGGGTTTCATGTGGCAACATGGAACCTTGTATAGTTTTTCAAGGATAGGAAAGGAGAATATTGTCAGTTAATCATCACATGAAACTTCATCACCATTTGAAAATTGTGTCCTAATTTGAATCAATAAGACTACCCAACTATTTCATTATTTAATTTTGATTGTGTAATACAAAAAAATATCCTAGATAACTTAAATAATGTAAGCACTTTTGCAAAAATTTAGTGGAGAGAACCTTCAATTACATTTATTTTGAAGTTCCACTTGCATTTTAAGCCATTTTAATTAGTCTTTCGTGGCTATCTAGTAAAAATTTCAACCTCTTGTAGAAAATTGTTTGTCACTTGTATTAGAAATGCAAAAATCAAATGTAAATAAAAATGATTTGAAATGCTAAAATTCAAATGCGTGCTACATAAAAATGATTTTTTTTAAAACTACATTAACGTCTGATATCACGTGTGCATTCGCCCTCAGCTCTTGCAGAACAGCATTCGCCCTCAGCATTCGCCCTCATCTCTTGCAGAACAACATTTACCCTCAGCATTCGCCCTCAGCTCTTGCAGAACAGCATTCGCCCTCAGCATTCGCCCTCAGCTCTTGCGGAACAGCATTCACCCTCAGTTCTTGCAAAATGGTAAGTTCTTACTGCAGGCCCTTCCTCCTATAGTAGGGTTGACCCTATTTGGGTTTTTTTGGAGCCTATGAGAATACAAAGGTTGTGATTGATTATGGGGCACTGCCTATATTTGTGGAACTTCTTACCTCTAGGAATGATAATGTTTGAGAACAGGTAGCACGTTTATTTTAGAGGCATAAAATTATTCTTCCCAACTATCTTTATATGTCTGTAATTTTGGAATTTGATTGGAAATCACACAATTTGTTCTGAGTTCAACTGACCAATGTGGTGTTTGCTTTGGGCTTGGTGCCATTGCTGGAGACTCGCATCATTTAGTTGATTCTTCTCAAATAAGGAGCCTCCTATATGTGTGTGCTTACCCAAACAATGATACCGCGTAATTTCAATGATACGAAATGCTACATGGGCTCTGTCAAATTTTTGTCATGGTAAACCCCAACCACTATTCGAACAGGTAAGCAGAATACATTTTCTGCCTCTTCATCTTGGAGAGACTTATTAGAAATTCTATAAAAGTTATTTTCAGGATGAAAATTTATCTTTACTATCAGGTAAATGGTAAAAATGAGTACAGATGAAAGAGTATCAGTTACACAGGTTAAAGAGTATCCGTAAAGACAAAGAGTATCAAACAAGCAAAGAAATTACTCCAGAAGACAGCAACAAACCCTTTTTCAGCACTTGCCTCCAGCACATCCATAAAGAAAGGAAACAACACATCAACAGTTACTTATTATTCTATCTACGAGACCATTTGTCTCATGTTTACTTGTAAATTACTCCTTAGTCACCCCAAATTATGGGCTAGGATAGTGTGAGATATTTTCAATTATTTAGTGTATAAATAAACCCTCAAAGGGAGTATTGAGGGTGGATTCTATTACTTTGCTGTAACATTGAGATTTTCGGAATAAAAGCATTTTGGAGAAATTTATTCGTGGCTTACTGGATGACGATTTGAAGCCCAGGACTTTTTGCAGGATTCATGTGTTGGACTGCAGTTCAATAAGTCTTTCTACTCTTTGTCTTAAGTTTTATATCAGTTTATAATATCATTATGTCCATTTCTGAATAATTTACATAAAGGATTGAATCAGAATTTACTTAATTGTACTCTGATTTCAGATGTGATTGTTCTTAATGTTTTCTTCTGAATTAGTTATAAGCATGAATTCTTAAATGCTCTTGCTTTGATAATTTAAACATTGTTGATTACTGTAATAAAGAATTATTCATTGCTCTTTGTTTGTAATCATCTCATTTCTTTCTTTTGAACATGGTGAAAGATTCTTAGCTGCCTTTCATCCCTTCAAGATCATCCCATCCACTTTAAATTTTAAGGATTGTTCTCTGTCTAGCTATCTTGCCCTGTAATGCCATCTTGTGCTTAGAATAGAAATCCAGTAAAGCCATCCTTTGACTCCATAGCCCAATGGACTGAAAGCTCTCAACCTTGCCCTTAGTTTGTGGATTCCACCATTTTCCCAAAACAAACTCTGAATCTATAACTAGCCTAAAACCTTCCAAGAACAAAGATAAATCATAAAGAGAGAGCCCTCTCTGGATGCAGATTGGCTAGATTCTGCATCTAAAAGGTTGGTTTGTGGTTACCTCGGGTATACTTTCCTCTTACACAACTTCTAGGAAAACCTGAGTGATAACAGTATGATTAAACAAGACCCTTTTTCTTAACAAGTAGTGGCATTTAGGTTTGCACACTTTCAACAATACTCGTTTTTGGGTATGGGGTTATACCTATTCTTTTCCTGCCCTCTTTAACTTCTTTTTTTCTGTTTTTGTGTTTTTATTTCTCTTATCTTTCATCAAGCAATGTTATGTACAATGAGTGAAAGTTTCAAATTAGGAATTTTGACAAAAATAGTGCTTGAGCATCTTGCCATTGAAAGGACCTCCAAATAACTTATTTCCATCTAGCTCTTGCAAAAAGAATGCATTGTTACCTCTAGCTAAATGAATGATGTAAGGACCCTTCCATAAATTTTCAAAATTTCCATGTTTTCCTTTGTCTTCTCTCCTTGAATCCCACTTCAACACTTTGTCTCCAATGTGAAAATCACTAGCCTTGGTCCTTCTGTCAAAGATCTTCTTGATGTTTTCTTGCACTGCTTGTGTTTTCTTCTAAACTTCTTCCCTTGACTGCTACAAATGAATGGTTTGGTTCAGCCTTTGCATATTATTCTCTTCTGATTGCACCTCTTGGAGGAGCTTCATCATTGGAACTCCCAAGGATGTTGGGAAAACTGCATCCATGCCATACACTAGTTGATAGGGAGACATACCAGTTTATTTCTTGGTGGTTAGTCTATTAGCCCATAGCGCATGCACCAGTTTTCTATGCCATGTTTTTTGTTTTTCTTCTAGCAGTTTCTTGATGATGTTCACCAAGCTTTTGTTAGAGGACTCAGCCTGCCCATTACCTTGAGGGTAATAAGCTGTTGAATTTCCTCGTGTGATGTGGTACTTGTAGCTAAAGTCCACCATTTTTTTGGACTTAAATGCAGCAGCATTATCGGTGATGATCTTTCTTGGGTAGCCAAACTGGGATAAGATGTTGGTTTCAAGCAATTTGATGATGACTAAGTCAGTGGCATTCCTGGAAGGGATGGATTCTATCCACTTGGTAAAACATTTTGTAGCAGTGAGGATCCACTTGTGTTGGCCAGATGAGGTAGGGTGGATTTCTCCAATGAAGTCCAAACCACATTGTTGAAATGGAGCTTCAACACTGATAGGATGCAAAGGTAAAGGTAGAAGTTTTCTCTTGCCATCAAAGATTTGGCACTTATGCAAAGTCATCATTAGCTTGTGGATATCAGGGAAAAGGGTGGGCGAATAGTAGCCAACTCTAAGGATCTTGTTGGCAGTGGTTTTCCAATAGATGTGACCTCCACACTCTCCCTCATGCAACTCATGCATGATTCTATCTGCATCATCTTCAAGAAAAAACTTAAGCAAGATACCAACAGAATTTTTCCAATACAAAACTTTATCTATGATGCAGAAATTTAAAGCCTTTTGTTTCAAGAATCTAGCTTTTGTTTTGGACAAGGTAGGAGGAGCATTAAGATAAAGAAGCACATATAAAATATCATCATACCAAGATAAAATATCTCCTTTAATCTATTTAGTGGTTTTGATTTCCAAATCATATTCTAAGATAATAGCAATCCATTTACCCCTTTTACCATTCGGGTCCTGATTTAAAATGTCTTTAACAATTGTATGTAGAAAAAAATCTATGATATGGGAATGAAAAATATAAACTCTAAAATCTTTCAAAGATTTTACCAAGGAAAATACTTGTTTCTCCATGATATTATATTTTAGAGGTGCATCACTCAATGCTCTGCTGAATACAACTATGGGTTGTTCTCATCCCATTATGTTATTTTGAAGCAGTACTGCAGCAAAAATATGTTCTGATGCAAAGGAGAAAATGAAGAAATATTTGGTAAAGTTGGGGCTGATTAGACCTGGTGTATGGGTGAGTGCTTGTTTTACCAGTTCAAAATATTGTTTGGCTTCCATGGTCCACTTGACTCCTAATCCTCTTTTCGACATGTTTTTTATGTCTCTTCGGAGTTCAACAAGGTTTGGTATGAACCTCCTTAGGAAATTAATCTTTCCAATGAAAGATTGCAACTCTTTAATGTTTCTAGGGTGACTAGTTTGTAATATACCTTCAATCCTTTTGGGAACTATATTAATCCCCTCTTCAGAAATGACGTGGCCTAAGAGTTTTCCTTCTTGAAGACCAAACAGTGTTTTCTTAGGATTTAAAGATAGGCTATACTTCCTACATTTTTCAAAGACCTTTCTCAAGTGTACTAGGTGTTCTTTATTAGTTTTAGAATAGACAGTGATGTCATCAAGGTATATGACTATGAAGTAGCCTATGTCTTCAGAGAAAGCTATGTCCATGGCTCTTTGAAAAGTAGCCCCTGCATTCATTAACCCAAAAGGCATTTTGACATACATGAAGGTTCCCCAAGGTGTAGTGAAGACAGTTTTTTGTTGATCACTTGGAAGTACTAGTACCTGATTGTAACCTGAAAATCCATCAAGTAATGATATTTTTTTAGAACCTACCACCCTTTCTAGTATATGATCCATATTGGGTAAAGGGTAGTTGTCTTTCAGGGAATATTTGTTCAAGTTTCTAAAGTCTATACATAGCCTATTCTCCCTGGTTTTCTTCCTAACTGACACAAGGTTTGAAACCCATTTTGAATACCTGATTGGGACTATGATCCCAACATTATGGATCTTTTTTATTTCTTTCTCAACTAGAGGGACTAGTACAGGGTTTATTCTTCCCAAATTTTTCTTGAAAGGTTTCCAATTTTCTTTGAGAGGAATTTTATGATGAATAATGCTTGTGTCATAGGACTTTAAGTCCTCATAACCCCATGCAAAACATCTTTGAATTATTTGAACAACTCAATGTATTTTTGTTTTATGTGAGGTGGTAGAGTTTTGGAAAGCTTGATCATTTTTGGCTTTTCTATGCTTCCTATGTTGCATTCTTCTACATCAGCCTCAGTGGTTTCCATTTTTTGCTTCCTAGCAACATCATTGTAGTCAAACAACTCTTCTAATGGGGCAAGACCTCTTGGTAATGAATTATATTTGCATTGTAAAACCTCAAGGTATTTGTGATCCAAAACTTCAAACAATTCAGCCCCAAGAAGATCTTTTAGCATGTTTGTATCAGCAATACAAGGCATCTCTGTTTGGTGGGCTTGTTCTTCAGCAAAGAAATCTTCTTGATGGATTAAATATGATTTTGACAATTCAAACTTAGTTTTAGGCTGCAAGAACTCTTCAATATATTTTTCATTTTCAAATACTTGCCAATAATTAATGTTATCCAAGACTGTTGGTCTGCACTTGACTTCTATTGTGTATTGTTCATTTGTATGAGGTGTTTGGAAAGTGCTAGAAGCAAAGGAAAGTTCATTAGCAAGGGTGTTTTGAGCTCTAGGAATGGAAGTAAGTTCATACTTCTCAAAATTTTTAGAAGGTCTAAGGAAGTATTCCTATATTCTCTTAGTCTATGATTTTTGGCTGAATACTCTCCTTTGATTTGTCTAATGATGAGCTCAGAATCTCTTAGAACATAAATTTTTTTAGCTCCTAGGTCTTTTAGCAAACGTAAACCAAGGAGAAGAGCCTCATACTCTACAATATTGTTAGTGCATTGAAAATCTAGTTTGTAGGAGTGACCCTCATTTGTTTTGTGTATCAAAACACCAGCTCCTGAACCAGCTTTGCCACAAGAGCCATCAAATCTCATGTTCCAAAGTGTTTCAAGTTTGGATTCACCATTATGTTGTTGCTCATGGCTGCTAGAGTTTTGGATTCCATTTTCTTCATTTGGTGAATGATTTGACTGTTTTGGTAGGCCTAGATCTTTCTCATTTTCATTTGCTTGTTCATTAATGTCATATTGATTGTATAAGATAAATGAGTCAAGGTTTGAGTGGATGGAATAGAGAGGGGTGTTGTTTGGCCTATCTTGGTTGCTTACCATGTATTTAATGTGAGTTTTCCGGTACAATCTCCTTGTTTGGTTAAAAACCAGGATGGTAGCATATGACATGTCCATTTGGAGATTCCCTTGAATTTTAGCTCCCCATAATCTAGATAAAAGCATGCCATACTTCGGGGGAATGTCAACAACTACTATGTCCATGACTAAGCTCTTGGTCGGTATTTATGCAAGAGTGACACACAGATCCTTGATTAGACCCAAACATTTTACTCTACTTGAATCAAAAGAGTACAAGTCTTTGTAAGGTTTGGTTATTTTGAGGCCCAACCTTTCCATCACTACCTTAGGCATAAGATTGTGTGAAGCACCAGAGTCTAGCATAGCATTGTGCAAGACTTTGTCATGTATGTTTAAGCTAACATAGAAGGGAGGCACAACTCCTTCTTGAAATTTTCCCTGCACCTCAGGTCCAAACAACAACTCAGGTTTGTCATCAGTCAAGTTTAGAGTGTCAGTGTCATTTCCTATGTTCAAAACTTTCAAAACTTGGGACCTATACACATCTTGAATTACTAGTTTAGTAAGAGGTATGGTTATCTTGATCTTGGAAATCTCTCCCTCAAAACTGAAAGGTATTTGTGTTTTTGACTTATTTACATCAATTTTATCAGCCATGATTTTTTCTACTGATACTGATTTGGGACCTTAGTTAAAAGAATTTTTTCAGGGCCACTAGTTTATGTACTAGGGCAACTAGGGTCACCATTTTGTTGGCTAGTTTTGTGCTTGTTTTGGTCAGGTTTCTTAGCCATGGATTTTGTGTTATCTGCTATCCTTTTAGGAATTTTTTCATGGGTCTTCCTAGAAGCAATGTGTAATTTGTTTTTCTTGGAGGCATCTTGGTTTTTCTTACTCCCAAGGTCATACAGCCTATGAACCTCCATGATGGTATTCTCAAATCCTAATCTGTAGTCTTCGGAATCCTCATATTTCTTTTCATTTTGATTTGAGGAAAATAAACTTTATTCTTCTTCAGTGAGAAAAGTATTTTCCTCATCATCAGAGCCTATCACATTTACATGGCTTTCTTCTGGCTCTTCAGCCTCTCTTTCTTCTTCATCTACATAATTTTCTTGGAAAAAAGGTCTGATTTGTTGGTCACTTTCTCTTTGTCTGATTTGGAGAGGGCCTCTCCTGAAGTTTTGGTTCCCATTTCTGTTTTGAGGATTGGCTTGGTTTTCCCTAGGAGGTGTTATTTCATTCAAGGTGATTCTCTCCATCATTCTTTCCATTGTCCTAACTAGGCTGTCGATTTTGGCATCAGAAGAAGAGGTTGAGGGTACAATGTCCTCTTTCTATGTAATTCTCTTTTCTAACCTCATCCTAGCCCTCTTCTCAATTAGATTGGCTTCTACACTGATGGCTCCCTTATGCATGT
The DNA here is from genome assembly GCA_034641835.2 of Pinus albicaulis. Taxonomy (NCBI): domain Eukaryota; kingdom Viridiplantae; phylum Streptophyta; class Pinopsida; order Pinales; family Pinaceae; genus Pinus; species Pinus albicaulis. The sequence goes on from CM076570.1 coordinate 1,060,272,661, forward strand.
CTTCTAAGATTAGGGGTTCTCTTTCTCTCAACTGGTAGGCCATGTCTGGATCAAAGCCCTCTAAGAATTTTACTAAGGCTAGGCCCTGTGGAGGTTTCATGTGAGGTGGGAGAGCATTGGATACACTATTGAACCTAGTGCAGTAGTCTTGGACACTTTCTCCAACATTTCTTTTAAGGTTGTTATACTCTGAAAGGATTTGGAGGGGATTTTTCTTAATCTCCCACTTGCTTATGAATGTTTGATAAAGAGAAGGGAGGTCATGTATGTTGTTAGGATTTAATTTTTTGAACCATTTCTTGGATTATCCCCCTAGACTTTGGGAAAACATCCTCATTTTCATGGTATCCTCTTCTACTTCCATGTAGTCAAAAGCATCATTAATTTTGTCTACATGTTGTTGGGAAGTGGTAGAGTTAGCTCCAATGAAATGAGGGATTTGGGATTGGTAGTCATTTGGCAAAGGTAGTAAAGGTTGTTGTAGTGCCAGAGGGGCATACCATGCTGCCATGATGGGAGGTAATGGGATCCAAGGAGTATTTACAAGGGGAGGGTTTATGCGAGGAGGTGGAGGATGAAGTGGAGTGGCTTGCACAGTTGATGTATGAGTGGGTGTGGTAGAAGTACTTGGACCAACAAACTGATTTTGAGCAGACTTGGAATGAAATGAGCCAAAGTGTTGGAGAAGCTAAAAATCAGGAGGAGTAGAAGGAGAGGCTTCTCTGCTAAGATTTTGGTGAAAATTTTTAGTTTCAAGGTCTGTCTAGTCTGTCCCACTTTGGGACTTAGTTTTAAATAGTTTTCTTTGATGATGCAAGTCAAATTGTGTATCTTGCAAGGTTGTGAGATTGTGTATCTTGCAAGGCTGTGAGATGCTCAGGGGCAGAAATTTCTCTATGGATTGTTCTAACACTAGTTGAATCTTCAACTCTAGAAATATTCCACAAAATATTCTCTGGGTCATCAACTATGATAGGAGGGTTGGTGTCAAGGTGAGATCTGGTGTTAATTCTTTGTGAAGCCAGATTTCAGACCTACAATATGGAGAGGCTGAAAGTTTTGTGAATGTTTTTGAAAGGCAGACCTCTCTAAATGTTTACTAAACTTACAAAATGTGTGACTAGGCCTTTAAACAACTTAGGACTGATTTGACGCAATCCTAGAGGAGTTTAGAAGAACTAGTAGAGCTAGTAGGCCTACTGGGGCTAGTGGAGTTGTCAGGTGGATGTTTTTTTTGCTGTTTTGAGGATATTACTTGTGGTCCACCACCAAATATTGACGAAAACCAATCTAGAGATTTTTTCAGGGGTCTTATGAGTTTCTCTATGTAACACTAAGGTCTCTAATGGGTGTGGTCCAGTTGATTCATCATGTTGCTAGCATGGTGAATCAGTTTGGTACTACTCTTGGCTAACATTTCAAGTTTTCTAAGTTTAACAAAGATTTTCTGAGGTCTTAAGGATTACTTAGGATGTTACTGACTCAGATGTCCCACCGTGATTGCCACTATGTTAGGGCGATGAGGTGGTGATGAATTATTGGATACCATTTGACAAGGGTTTCTGAAGTCCTAAGGAATACTTAGATTGTAACTAACTCAGAAGGTGCCACCATGATCGACACTATGTTAGCTCCCCGTAGTTTTAGTAGATTGGCAATGACCAAAAATACAAGGGTAAAATCAAACCAATCTTTGGAGTCCTAGGACCTAGCCTTCCTGGACTCAGAGAGAGTTCTCTCTATGCTTATGTAAAGGATTCAACTTGTTTGATTTTAGAGTTTGATTTTAGGCTAGTTATATGGATTAGGGTTTTCCTTTTTGTTTGTTTGGTTGGATAAGTTTTCAAGAATAATAGGTAGAGTAAGAGAGGATCAATCCATTGGGCTATGGATTTTGCAAAGATTTTGAAGAGTGCAAAAATAGTTCAAGGGTGTTTCATAGGGCAAGTAAGTAGGGCCAAATGGATCTAAGTAGGTTTTGAGTGAGTGAAATGAACATGGAGGAGTGAATATAGTAGTTAAGGGGAAATCAAGGATCCTTTAAAAAAATAATAACAAGAAAAAGCTTTTAGCATGATTAGCATAGTAAAAAATTGAAGAGCAATGAAGGATTATTCAATCAAACAATATTAAGTAGACCTTAGAGCAACAGATGAGTAAACTTAGAGAGAAGTTAAGTATTATCTAAAGCTTACTTGCAAAAAATTATATTTTCAACATAACATCTTAGTAAAACTAAAGAGCACTTAAGAATTCATTAGTTAAACTTCAAAGAAGAAAACATAAATATCAAAGGATGTAGACAAAGCAGGGTGCCAACAAGACATATCTTGTAACTCTAAGATTTCTATCCCATGATCAAAGAAACATAATGAGAACTGAAGAAAACATGTAAAAATGTGGAATACATCACCATTCAACAAAGCTTTATGAATCCTAAGAATGATTTCAATCCACAGTTTCTCAGTCCAAAGCCATCACAAGACACCAAAGCCAATTTCACAAATAAACTTAGAGTCTATATCATATTATGCTCAAAAACCAACCAACCATTACAATGAGGCCTCAAGGCTCTATTTAACTAGCAAATGAGGAGGTGGAAACCCTAAGAGGCTTCTAGAAACCATAAATACACCATAATGTCATTTATGCCCAAAGAGGCCATGCAAGGCCCAAGGCGCATAATAACTATTGAAATAAATGAAAGATAACTTAAACATAACTCCTTAATCAAATCTGGAGTGATTTGCCGAAAAAATCTTGAAAATATCCTTCGGTGTGTTTTGTTGACTTTTTTGCAAGGGGGCAGTTTCAGAGGTCTGAAGGCACAGCGCCTGCACAAGAAAACTGGGTCCTCTTGCAGCCAAGTTTTGAAGGCCTTCCCGATGTCGGAATTGGCTCCATGATGGCTCGTTGGAAAGCCTGTTGAGTCTACTTTTCAGAACTGCCCTTGGTTTTTCTGATTGGGCTCCATTAACCAGTTCAAAAAGCAAATCTCCCAAGGCTGCTGAAGGCGCAGCGCCAGCACTGAAAACATGGCAGAAAGGTGAAAAATGGCATGTTTTTGGACCTTTTGAGGAACCAAAAATGCTCCAAATGCTCTGAAATTTGGTGTGCATGATGTCCTTGGGCTGATGAATCCAAAAATGTAAACTTTACCTCCATTGTATGCCCGTAGGAAAAGCGTAGCGCCAAGGGTGCTGTGCCTTCGACCCTTAATATCAGTCAAAAAACCAAAAATGTCAAAAACTTGCCAAAATTTGCAATTATCTTCCTCATGGGATTTGGGAGGCCTTTAGAGAAGCTTCAGCAAGGATTCCAAGGTTTGCTTGGTCTTTTGCCTCTTTGAGTGCTTGTATTTCGGCAAGGGCTCCTTTGAGGTTGGCCCTTGCAAATTTGTTCCTCAAGACATAGTGCTTGGCCATCTTTTTCTGTAGGCCAAGGACCCTTTGTGTCTTCTTCAGCTGCTTGTTTAAATCCTTGTAATACTTAATGATATACTTTGCCATGCCAAGCTTTCTTTGTAGATCCCTAATCTCTGCATCCTTGCTTTGGAGCAAAATGCTTGTAATCCTCTCCTCATCTTCATTTTCACTGTCAAGGTCAATGAATTGGCACTCTTGTTTAGTTTGATGCTTGCCTTTCTTATCTCCAACAGTGACCTTTTCCTTGCCTTTGTCAAGCTTCTTTGTTGATGTAGAAGGCATGGCCCCTTGCCTTTTAGAAGCAGCAAACACATGCCTTTCTCCTCTTTGGTATGTTAAAAAAAGAGGTTCAACTCTGCTCATTTTAGTGCCATATGTTTTGTTTCCATCATTGCGGTCATCTTTGTTTGGCTCACTGACATCTTGGCTCACTTGTTCATTTGTATCATTCATGCTGATATCACTACCCTTTCTTATTCTGTTTTCCTCATGGCTATCTTCATGATCACTATGAACTTCACTGTCATTTGTTTCACTTATGTCAGTTTCTTCATTACCTTGACTGCTGCTTACCTCATTATCTTCAATATCAGCCTCACTGTTTGCCTCTTCACTGATTTCTACACTATCATCATTACCACTGTCAGGAGCCTCATCAAACTCTGTTTCATTGTCTTCTATCTCCGTGTTTTCTGCACTATTCTTTGTATTGCTTTCATCTTGTTCATCATTACTGCTAGGAGTCTCATGGTTGTGATCTTTACTGCTATTATCAAACTCTTCATTTTCTTCACTGTTATCATCAGCTTCACTGACTTTTTGGTCTTTGCTGTCACTGTTGTCCTTGGCATCATCCTCTGTCTCTTTGTCACTTTCTTCATTTGTATCCATATTGCCTTCTGCCTCTTCATCTTCAACATCATCATTGCCCTTATCATCATTTGTTTCTTCCATGCTGACATCATTGCCCTCTGCCTCTTCATTTTCTTCCTCTTTACTGTCCTCTTCTTCATCATTGCTTGATTTATCATTTCCCTGTCTTCATTCTTATTTTATGGTTCATCTTCATTTCCCTCATTGTCTGATGAATTAAGAGAGGGTGAGGAAGGAGGATAGGATGATGAGGGCACATTTTGTTGAGGATGGGGTTGTGGGTTTGTGAAGACCTCATGGGCAATGAAAACCTCCCATGGTATGCCCTTTTGCTCCAATTGATGTAGCACAACCATCTTGATTAAAGAGTGATGAAACAAACTTTGCATTTGTTGGGAATAGTTCCTCTTTTGTACAACATAAGACATCTTGTCAATACTCTTATAGAGGTAGTAGGGTAAATGAAGCATCTTAACCCTAGTAAAGTGCATGATTAATCTGATATGATAGGAGTAAAGTCTAGAGTACCTGGCCTCACATGTAAAATATTTCATGATGACCCTCATCAAGGGTGCATACCTCTCCAAAAAAAGTGAAAAAGGGAAGATAGATTTGTAGTCTTCTTTGTATCTAGGTTTAAGAAATGGCTCGTAGCATCTTATGTCTAAATTGGCTCTTTTGAACCATTTTTCACCAGCATTGGTTATGCCTGTAGCATGGGCAATGGCATCTGAGGAGAGTTCAAAGGTCGCCCTTGCAAAGTTTGTTTGTTTTTCATGTAGGTTAAGGATGAATAACCTTGTGAGCTTTGGGTGACTTTGTACCTATTGTACTCTTTCACAAAAGTGAAAACATCCCACATTTTGGAAACATGTGACAATCATAGGAGAGGCATTAAGCTCCATTGTGCTTTGGGGTTCAAACTTATTAACCTTCCCACCTCTGTGTTTCTGCCTCCTAGGCACTTGGCCTTCTTCACCACTACCATTTCCTCCTTATCCTGACATTTTGATTACTACTGTTTTGAAAAAAACCCTAGCTCTACTTGTGAAGCTGATATGAGAAGTGATGGAATGATGGTAAGAAGTCAAATTTTGCAAGTGAGTGAGAGGGATGAATGAAGGTTTAAGTGTATGACTGTGAGGGAGAGCTAGAACTCAAGGAAAAACATCAGCTACTTGTTATAATTATGCTATGACAGTAACTTGTACTGATGCTAATTTTGAAATGGAGGGGGAAATGTAATGTCACTTTGTTTTTAGTGTATGGAGCAGAGCCTTTAAGCGTTGATGGAGGACCAACTTCAAATCACTGAAACCACACTACTGCATCCCTGTTTGACTGATATCTCCTTGTTTGTAGGTGATGGAGGTTTAAACAGGGTTTTTAGTATGAAGATTAGGGTTTTACCTTAGGGTTTGTTCAATTTCTCTTAACATCAAAACATCAAAAATATCTAGAGGGAAAAGCATGACATCCACCTACCAATTTAGAAATGCTTTGAAGACCCTTTGATGGCAGCTTGGAGGTATTTTTGATGTTTTCTAGGTGTTTGCAGGTGCAGGAGGAGCTTTAGGTCGAAAGTCATTGTGTATTCGAGCTTGTCGGGTTCTTTGAAAGCGCATCGCATAGACGCATGTTGGGCTTGTCGGTATGAATGTGCAACACATGCACACCTATGCTCGGCTTCCCTGCCGAAAGCCAACATGCACGGTGTGTGGGCCAGCACTGAAATTTGTGAACGCACGGTGCGGAATGCCTTTACACGAGGAGCTCGCATCTCGGGCTTCTGAGTGAACGCGCGACATGCTACGTGCACGATGCATGCCTGCGAATGCGCGGTGCATGCCTCTTGAACGCGTAGTGTGTGCCTCTGAACACGCAACACAATGTAAATTATCAAAGGGAATTCCTTGAAGGCGCATTGCACATTTTGAACGCCGACAAAGGGTAGACTTGCCAAAAATTTGGTAGAAATTCACAATTTCTCTAATGGATAGTCTGATTATCTTTCATAATGCAAGTGCCTGATAAGTTAATAGGTCCAAAAAAAAATGATCACTTTATAGCTAAAAATTAAATTTAACTTTGATAACCCACTTTGCTAATGTTTTTACTTCCTTTCTTTTTAACTGATATCCCTTTGACCTTTTTGCTTGTAGTTGATAAAAAACACTGAAATAGCCTTTTCCCTTTGCTCTTTGAATCATGACAAATTCACCTTTGACAATTTTGGAGAGCGCTGCACACAATGGTATTTTCAAGGCTGTGTTCTTTCAATATAATTTTGAACTTGTCTTTCTTCCATTTTCTCACTAACAACCTTACGGTGTTGGTATGCAGGTTTGCTAAACATGGTGAATTTGACCTTTTTAATCTTGTAGGCTTGATATGTCTGCTTTTGACACCTTTGAGACAATCACTCTTTTGCCACTACCATGGGTTTTAAACAATGCCTTTCACCTCCCTAGGCCACTTCTGATTTGCAGGTGCCTAAATTTATAATTTAAAACTTGTCCACTGATACTCTTTACCTCTTTCACTGATCCTTAGGCATGGTAAACTTAATTTTGACAAATTTTGGGATGTCACACACAGCAATCTCTTCAAAACTTCTTTCTGCTGTCATCATGGAGGCCTAACATCTTCATTTTACCTCCTTTGGCTATCTTTCCAAAACCCTAGGTTTATGGGCTGCCTGAGAACAATTATCAGTGTTGTCTTCTAAGTTCTCTATAGCCCTTTCAAGTTCATTCTTTTATGTCCAGTTCAACTCACCTTTTTCCCAATTTTATCTGTAATGTCTAAAAAAACTTATTTTCAGGTTTGGTTTCTTGGTGTGCCTCCTTCATGTGATTTACTGCATTGGATCTTTGATTGGCACATTGCTGGCCCATTAAGCCCAAAACCCTAGTTATCTTCAAGCACAAGTGCTTTCCTGTCTTCTTGCCATGAGTTGCCTTGATTTAGGATCCGACCTCCTACCTCATCAAATTTCTGCTGATGGATCTCTTAACTCTCCTGCAAAAGTGTCAAAATCTTAGCATTCACAAAACTTGAATTTTGACAAGGTAGTCTTCTTTGGATACTTTCAGATCTTCTTTGAATAACCATGTCTCAATATTCCAATACATTTGAGTCAGCCTTTTGCACAAGAAAAACAATATTTGGAACACCAATGATGACCTTACAACTTATGAAACCCTAATGACTTAGTAGGAGTATCCTTTGACTCGATCTTTGATTAAAACCTGGTTTAGGATCTTTAAGTGTAAAAAAAAGAGTTTTTGACAAATTGATATATTGGAGATCCAAAATCCAAGGTATTTGATTTATCTAACGAGCCTACAGATATGGTTTTAAGACCATCAACCCTTGAGGAACCTGGTGAACATGGAAAGGAAGGGCTGTTTGGTAGCACTAGATGGGAAGTGGAGTGATGGGCAAAAGTGAAACATGGTACTGAGGTTATAGGTGGAAAAATAGGATATATATGAGTGGCACAAGCCCATGAAGGGTCTTTTAGGAGTGGTAGGTTAACCATGGTATGGCAAAATAGTTGAATAGTGAAAAATTTGGTATAAGGATAATGAAGGAAATGAGATTTCTAAAACTCACAGTATTCAGGATTATTGTTTTTAGAAATCTAGAACTGATATTTATTCATCTACAGATAGTAAAAATTACTGATGACTAATAGAATATGAGAAGGATTTTAGAGGTGTACTTTCCCTATCCAAAAAAATTCTCTCCATCTCCACACCTAAGCCGAACATAAACCAGAATGCAAAAGAATATAGATATATCCATAAATACATATATGCAATAGAAATAACACTTCATTTCATGAATGTCAAAGAACTGAAATATACTTACATACATAATGGAAATAAACTAGCTTGGGCGATGGTAGCTTATCTCTAAGAAGATATGTGGTGGATACATGCCTTTGAATTGTGTTACAATGAGGCTCAAGGGAATTTTTATTATTTAAAAAAAAAGAAAAAACCCTAAACAACCAAAACCATAACCCCAGGAGATGGAACACTAAGAGTTTGTGGGCCCTGTTGTGGTTAGTTGGGCATCAAAATTTTTGGGTTGTAACATGGTAATATTATCTTTTTTTGGCACATATGATACCTCATCATAAATATATCTCTGAGTACTACATGATTTTCTGTAGGCCCATTTATGAATCTCGGCCTATTATGGACCTCAAAAAAATGTCGTTTAGGGGGTCAAAACTTCTCTGGAAGTTCAGGACCTGAAAATTGCTAAAAATAATAAATGTTGCTGTAAAAAAGGAAACTAATGAAACTAATTGGGGGTCTAGGTGGAGTAGGAATGTGGCCACTAATATCTACTTAGATCAATCCTCCCCTCTTATGAAACAATGGTCCCCATTGCGTATAGAGCCTCCCTGAGGTGAGGAAAGTTTCCTTGAACTTGGTTCCTGGTGAAGGAATTTACCTGCTTTGAAACCTCGATATAGCTGGATCGTCTATTGGTGATTTTTTTTTATTTGTGTGTCCATGATCCTATCAGTTGTGGCCTATTCGACATAGATTGATTTGAGCTTTGTTGGTGTCAGTTGTTCGAAAATGTCATATGTGTCCAAAAATGGGGGAACGTATGGTTGCAACTAGTCCACATTAAATACTAGATGCATACCAAGGAATGATGGAATGTTGAGCTCGAAGGAATTTTGCCCTGCAAATTTAGTGGTAATGTATGGCCCATTTTAGAGCGGGCGAAGCTTGCGGTTGGGCCCAACGAGGCGCTCCTTCTGCAAATGTAACGAAAATTTATCACCCACTTGGAAGTTGTGTGACACATGATGTTGATCATGATGCTGCTTGTACTTAGCATTGGATGTCTCCAATATGTGATGGACCTACTAGTGGATGTGTTGAATGTGCTCAATGAAGATGTTATCCTTGTCAGCTTCATATTGAAGATGAGACAATACTTCCTGAGTACTTGGAAATGGTATGGCCACATTAAAGGGACGGTATTCAGAATCCCAACCACTTTAAAAGAGTTTGTGCTTGGAGACAGACTATAGATGGCTCTATTATGATTGTGATTGAAATAGAGAGAGCTTTCATCACATGTGCGTGGATACTTTAGAGTTGTACATGTGCATAATGTATATGATCATCTTGTTAACGACCTATTTTGTCATCGGTTAGGCGTGTAAATTCATGGACAGTGAGCTTGGTATCCAACATTGACGAGAGGCTGGACCAAAATGTGTTGAGGAACCTGCTATCCCGATCTGATATGATAGACTGTGGGATCCCAAAGTGCACCCACACTCGTTCAAAGAAGAGTTTAGCAGTGGCTTCTGCTGTGATATTCTTCTTGCAGGCCGCCATAATGGCCATCTTCGAGAATCTTTCGACGACCACAAAAACACAGTCATTTCCCTGCTTAGTAGAAGGCAGGCCCGACATGTAATCCATGGATATGGATTCCCAAGGTCGACTAGGGGTAGGTAGAGGAGTATATAGGCCTTGCTTCTTGATGGTCGGTTTGGCAATGGCACAAGCAGTGCAGGATCTGATGTGCTTCTCGACATCCTTTCGAAGGTTCGGCCAATAAAAATACTTATAACGGTGTCTTGTTTTCTCTCCCCCGGAATGTCTAACAACCGATTGTAGTGCACCTTGATGAGCAGTATTACTGAAATGTTTGAAACTCCCAGGACTCTACTCTACTTTATTTTTTCAACCTCGGGTTCGTACAAACTTGGAGGTGATAGTGCTATATACACAACATATACATTATACTCATGTCATCCTCTTCTAATCTCTACAAAATGGTGTTATTTCTAAGGTTTTTGAATGAATTTTTTCACACTTATAAACTTAGACCTAGGCTACAAATGATTCAAATCCATTACTCTATCAAAAATCAAATAACTATAATACAACAAGAAAGTACATCTAACTACTCTACAATGAAATAAATCTGCAAATTAAGCTATGATAAGAAATGGAAGCAAACTAGGCATCTTGCATGAAGTAAATTGCTGAATTGAAATTGCACAAAGGAAACTAAACTAATCATACTTTTTTGGGCCAAATGGATAAACACACTATGTATTCTGTATGTTCTATCTATCAAGATTTTAATCATGCAGCTAATCATGACCTAGCTACATTTGTAAATGCATTGTTTTGCAGCTAGGAGGAGAAAGCGCTAAGGTGGCTTATGGAGGGCTTGAACTCATGGGTGCAAGGCTGAAGGTGTCTGGGTGGTTTTGGAAGGTATGGATGAGGTGGATGGTGGCTTATGGGCTTAAGGAGGGGCCCATTGGTGTTGCTACAAGTGCTATAGGTTTCCTGTAGTGCTACAGGAAAGTTATGAATTTCTATAGGAAACAGTCTGAGGGAAATCCGAGGCCAAAAATGGGTGAGGAAAGTGTAGGGAAGGTGGATTGAAGGTGTGTTTGGATGAGTGGAAGGTGGCCCACCCCTTGGCCAAACTTAGAACTTCTTGAGATGCTAGTATTGCACCTATAGGGTTTGCTCATGGTGTGAAGATGAAAAATCTGAAAACGGGGTTGATGGTGATTTTGATGAACATAAGGCTAATGAAGGGAAAGAAATGAAGTTGAAGGTGCTTGTGAAGTCCTCCTTTTCTGTGCTACTTGAACCTGCAAGAAAACTACCTATTTGACAAATTCATGATGAAGGAAATAAAAAATATGAGTTGAATTTGGAAAGCAAACCTACTTTCGCCTACAAACATAGATCTAACACAAAATTCTAAATATATTCATGGCACTACAGGAACCTAACTATTCATTCCAAGAAATCATAAAATAAGAAGCAATTTTGGCATGTGGAGAAGGTCTACCATCCTCAAGCTCCAATGAAAGAGATGAGAGAGGGAGGCTTGACACACAAATTTTTGAGTTTATAACCTATTCTACCAACATGTAAGCAAGCTAAATCTAAAGGAAAAGAAAAATGGAAGCAAACTAAAAAAAATCAATTGAAATGCAAGAAAACTAGCTAAATACTCATAAGAAAACTAGCTACAATGACATAAAAGCAAAGAATGAATACACATGAGAGAGAGAGACTAAGAGAGAGCAATCGAATTGGGCCCTAAACAGCTAGCCTCTTCAAGCTAGATCGGTGAAGCCTGATCGAATACTCATTTTATTGTAAATACGTCTCCTTACATTAACATGAAAGTCTCAAAAACCCATTACAATATATAAGAGCTATTAGCTTCCTCCAAAGTTTCATGTCCTAAATTAGCTCTTGTCAACCCTGTTAACCTAGAGGTTAGATATAAGCACTACAAAGTGGTGATGTGTACACTTTGGTACATGAGTGGATGTTGCTTTGATGCCTTGATCTTGGAAGTTTTCTTGGTTTCCTTCTTTGATTTAGATCTGTTGGAGGGGGGAATTTTGAGGATCCCTTGGTTGCCTTTTTGAGTTAAGGAGGTGGAAAATCCTCCTGAAATCTCTCCTTTGTGTCTACTCTGAGCTTTAATGAAATTTTTTTCATAAAAAATACAATATCTTCATGATTTTCCTGCATTTAACTCATGTTAGGCATTCGAAGTATGAAAAGCCTCAATCACCATATACACTAGCAACATAAGGCCATAATATAATTAAAATGCAAGAAAAATAGACATAATAAGGAAAAAAGTTGAAAATTAACCCCTCCAAATGTATGTAATGATGGAGCTCATCATCACCCCCTACCAAATGGTTGCTCATCCTATGAGAAACTTAGTCCTCCTTCTGTATTCCTTTCAAATATTTGATGGACCTTCTGACTTCCCAAGGAAGAAGTGTGGGAGTCCCTTTAGGAGGGTAAAAAACATCATTCTTTTATGCTTCCTCCCATTCTTTTTTTTGCTAATCTTGGTCCTTTCTACCACTTAGCCCCAACAACAAGGATGAAATGAGCTTCAAACCAAGACATTGAATATTTTTGGCCTGCATGGCCCTCTTGTATAATGGTGCTCTCTCCAAGGAACCCCTCAATATTTCTGGTGTGTGGTTCTCTATGTTTCTAAGACTATGAGGGAGGCTATTCCACCTTATTTTTCTAGCAATTATGCACTCATCTCCCAACAACCTATAAAAATCATCAAAGTGAGCCATGGATTGAGCTTGTGTGTGGAGGTATTTTTCTGCAAGTGTGAGATCCTTTTAAATCTTAATATGGTTGTTGATGACTCCCCTAGGGCTGAATAGTTCCACCCCAATGTGTAAGGGTCATATATTTTCTCTCCTCATAACCCTTCTCATTTATTGTGCTATGATCTCTTCATTAACCATCCATGATGCCAATGCCATTAATTTCATGTCTCCCATCCTAGGACTGGGGTCCCAAATGTTCAAGTATGTCAACACAAGGTTATGCATGTAGAACTCTCCCATTTTTTCCTTGTTTTCCATACTTTATTGGTTGCGAAAGTTAATGAACTGTCTGAAGGTTTTAAAAGGTAAGTATCCATGGGAGGCTAATGTTTTGATTTTGGCAGGGAGCAAGTCCCCTTGGGGTAAATTGCAGGAATCGGTGGATATCGTGTTGAATGGTCTCCACAAATCCACATGGTAGCCACTTGTTTGACATCATTTGTGTAATCAATTCTCATGTGGGCCTTGAAGTTTTGTTCCAACGACTGACTATTTGAGCCTAACATCGGATAAATCCTTCCCCAACAGCCATACTAGCCATGACCCTATGTCACGCACACCTTTATATGTGTAAAACTTCATCAATGATGAGTGTGTGTCGTCTCCTCTTCAAATGATAAAAATAAAGGCATTGTGAAATTTTGAGAATCAATCTACCCCCACTCAATGTGTGTGTAGTAGGGTACATGATTGGTTGAGGGTTGAGGTCACTACTACAACTTTGGTGCTTTTGGTGAGGTGGGCTCTTCCTTGTCATGTTTTCATCCTCTTTTTCATCTTATTTTCCTCTTGTGCCTTGTCCTCGGCTTCTTTGACCTCTTGTGCCTCTATGGTTTTCTTTTCCTCCTCAATCAAGGCCTTTTTCTTCAAATATGTGCTTGTTGGAGTTTCCTATAGAAAAAACAGATTTTCCTGTAGAAAACTCTGTTTTTCTTGCTAAATACCCTCTTTTCCTTGTTTTTCACTCTTTTTAGTCCTTGGAAGGTCTATGGTGGTTGCATGGGGTGTATGGGATGCCAATATGGTTAAATGCTTTCTGATATATGTTACAAGGGTCCTTATAGGTGAAGTGACCTCTTGCACCCTTCCTTCCTCTAATCTTATTTCATCATGTGGTGATTCATCAATGAAGCAAAGGGATCTTGGTGGGAGTTTTGGTTTCCTTGCCTCACCTTTGACCGTGACTCTTCTGATCCTAAAGTACATAGGTGTATACCTTTTCCTTTTTTTTGATAGGTGTGCTCAAAGTGACTGAGGCCCAGCAACACTTCCTAATCTGAATCTAGTACATTTGACGAAAATTCCGACACTTGGTTCCGACACTTTTGACCAAATGTCAGAAATTTCCCCAAATTTTTTCAATCCCGCCCGAAACCGTCACTATACCGACGTCTAGAGAAATGTGTCGCAATTGCGAAAAAACACTTAGACAAAGTGTCGCAATTGTGTGACGTTTGAAGGTCTCACAATTGCGACACTATGCCCCAAAGCGTCACTATTGCGACGGTTGCTTCCAAATGTCGCAATTGTGACACAATGTCTAAGTCGCAATTGCGACGTTTGGAGGCATCCGTCGCAATAGCGACGCTTTGTTTGTGACACAATGTCTAAGTGTTGCAATTACGACGTTAGAGGGATCCCAGTTTTCACGCTCTTGTTCTTAAAATCCCTGCCGACATATGTGCAATAAGCAGCAGGTTGTATGCCTTTGCAAAAATGGTCGGCTTACAAAGCAGCGCGAGGAGTAGTTAATGGAGGCACCTTTGTGATTGCGCATAATTTGGAGAGAAAATAGTAATAATGAGAGAGGCTCCTTTAATTTCATCTTTGATTTGTGAAGGTATGTATTGTCCAGCCTGCAATTCTATGCTATCGAGAAAGACTCGCAATCCTATGGAAACAAGACTGTTGTGAAGATGCCTGGCGAAGAAACAGACATCGGGTTCATGACTGTTGATGAACACATCGTAGTCCGGTGAAGAAGGCACCAAGGAGGGTATTATCAGTGAATGAGGGATGTTGAAATATTAATTTCAACTACCTACCCTATCCTCTGGCCGCTTTCTAAATCTGTTTGAATGGCTCTGTCAAACAGCCGCTTTCTAAAACTGATGAACAGTCAATTTTGGTTTTGAAATCACAGTCCCTACACACTTAAAAACAGAGCGTTGTATTGTTTTGGAAACAGAGCAATTTAATAGTAAATGTGGGAGATTTTAATTCAGAAGAACGTGGTCCCACAGACCACAGACCAAATCAGCCATCCACGTGGAAGCAGGCAATTCGATCGCGTTATTTTTTGGCCCGTCTGCATTGTGGAATTCCGGACCCGAAACATTATAGGGCGGAATTAATTTGATTTTCGCGTCACAGTTTTCCTCCGTACGAAAAGCCAAAAAACAGAACCGAATTTTTATATGGCGTATTCTATGAATTTTTCGCATCACAAATTAGGGTGACATAAACAGGCTATTTTGGAACATGAATTTGTGATTGAAATCGGGTTTATTTTTTTTGAAGTCCGGACGTATGATATAGTTTTATTAATATTTTGTTATAAGTTTTGTTTCACCGCCCGATAGTTATTTAAACCATTGGCTCATATATAACACATGCGCAAATATTTCACTTTGGGCATTTGTAATGTGGGCCCCGAATACTTTAAATAGGTACATATACATTAGACAGTTTAAAAGTTTTGAGGATTGCACCCCCGGTGCAATTTTTTGTTTATAAGATTATATGATACATGTGAGATAAAGGTTTATTATTTATCATATATAAATAAATTTTATCAATATTGGACATTTACACTTTTATGAGGTGATGTTATAAGTAAATTCATAAATATCTCTTTTTAATCCTCATTTTACCCCATGAATATGTTTGGAAATGAAATTTCAATAGATTAATTTTCTCCTAACCTATGTATCATCAATATTGTACATTTACATTCTTAATTATGAGGTGATGTTATAGGTAAATCCATGAATATCTCCTTTTAATATTCATTTTACTCCATGAATATTTTTGGAAATGAAATTTCAATAGATTAATTTTCTTGCTATTATATGTTTTACGAAGATATGGTAAGGAATTCTCTCTTGTTCTTCTTAGAAATAATTATATATAATTTTTTTTTCAAAATAGATTAAAAAAATTATATGAGAAAAATTATTAATTCATCAATATGTGTGTGTGTGTTGTGAGAAATAATTTCATAGTTCAACTTAATGGTTCATTATATAATCATGTGAGCATCACCAATGATATATATTAAAAAGCAACTGAAAAGCCATGTGTACAAAATCGATGTATACTCTAGAGAGTGGTTCTCATATCACTATGTAAATTGTTGTATGCTACTTCAACAAAATTATAAGATAAACTATAATACACATCATATATGCACCATAACAATTGGTACAGGGTAAAACCCACCTGCCAGACCTTTGTACTCGATCCAATTTTCTCTGTCAACTCTTCTAGCTGTGGGAGTTTCCTCCAAGGATCATAATACCCCCAAGGCCTGTTATCACCCTAGTAATTCTCAAGTTGTGGGATGGAGATTTTTGTAGTTAAGAATACCAAGGGTAACCAAGAACCACTTTGGGAATTCAAGATCTAGCCTTCTTGAAATCTGGAGAGGGATCTCTCCATATGATTTAACTTTGTTTTAGTAACAGATATTAGGCTAGCTATGATTTTGTATTTGGGTTTGATTTTAAAATATTGGTGGGAATAAAGAGATTTCAAGGTAAACCAGAAGGATCTACCAGAATATTGGGCAATGGAGTCAACTCTCTAGGCAAGCAGAACTAAGAAATAAGGCTCAGAGATGAAAATGTGCTAAGGGCAAGATAGGTGACCTTCTAAGGCTATGTATAGGCTTGATTTGATGGAGTGGAGGAATTTGAGCAAAAGGGCACTTAAGAATCCTTAAGCTACAGATAAGAAGATTGAAGAAGGGGATCTAACTGGGAACCGTAGAACTGCCCATAAGGTTTTACGAACAGGCTATTACTGGCCTACCATCTTTAAGGATGCCAAAAAATTCATGCAGGCCTGTGATAGCTGCCAAAGGGCAGGACGCCTTGGGCAGTCTGATGAAATGCCTTTGAACCCTCAACTAGTGATTGAACAATTTGAACGCTGGGCACTTGATTTTGTTGGCCCTATTAGTCCTCCCTCAAACCAAAAAACATACATCCTAGTTGCAACCGAATATGTCACTAAGTGGGTCGAAGCAGAGGCAGTTTCAAAAGCTACAGAGGACTCTGTAGTACAGTTTCTTTTCCAAATCTTTGTGCGCTAGGGTCTCCCAAGGGACATAATCACAGATGGAGGACCACAATTTGTAGGTAATAAATTAGCTGAAACATTGCAAAACTACCACATTCAGCATAAGATTACAACTTCATATCACCCACAGGCCAATGGCCAAGTAGAGAGCACAAACAAAGTAGAAAACATTAAAATGCCAAGTAGAGAGCACGAACTATAGTTGTCTTGAGAAATTTTATTCACACTGAATACTTTGAATTGTGAAGTATTTATACAAAAAAATGTTTACAAAATATCTTAGGAATTGAGATGATGTTTTAATCAAAAATAGGAAAGAAAACTTAAAAAGAGGGACAGCTGCAAAACAGTTTGCAAGCTGTTACCTTTTTACAAGCAAAAATAGAACTGATTATTCTAATTTGAACTGATTGTTGTTGTGCACTTTAACCCTATATTTTTACCATTTGAGGTAACAGTAAAAAATGAATTTCCAAGTGAATTTCTTGTTTTTTATGCATTAAATTCATAGCAGATCTGTGAATTCTTGCCACTTTTCTGCAGAGGGGATCTTCATAGTCTTCAATTTTCTGTAACTTTCATCTGCCTCTGTATACTTGGAAAATTTAGGCTTGATAGTGAACATATGCCTGATCCCATTATCTAAAAAGAACATATTTTCAAAATACTGAAGAAGTATTTTGCCTGTTGGTGATCCTTGAGGCAGTGGTTGTCTGGCTTGCTCTTTTGCATGATTTCTGATTTTTAGATCATAATCTTTTTGAGGCATTAACTTGTCATTCAATGCGTGAATATCAGGCAAACCTGCTTCTGACAATGTTTTGTATTTGGCTAAAAATCTTGAGATGGATACATTCATGTCTTTACACCGGTCCTCTAGATTACTCATTATGTTTCTTTTGTTCAGGACCTTTTTGATTTGAAGAATGGTTTCTGTTCTATCAACAATTTTCAATTCTTCCAACTCTTCCCTGGTTTTACTGTTTAAAAAAGCTATGAGTTTGATTGCTTGGGCTGGTTTTTTGTCAATTTCCCTCTTAGTCTTGTCAATCTCTGCACTAGCAACTTGAAGTAACTCCCTCTGTTCATAAATTATCAGAATTGGAGGCCATTGAGAATGAATTCCATCAATAATTTTGGTCCATAAATGATTTTTTATAAAGGCCACTTGATCTGTAAGATTTAATTGTGCTTGCAGAATCTTTACCTGTTCTTGTAGTCGATCAGCCCTTTGCTCATGTCCTCTAGAAGTAATCAAGGCATCATTTTTGGAATTTTCTAAATTTTTAATAGTGCCTTTCAAACTAAGAATCTCTTTATATTGGTCTTGTAGTGTGCTCCTCTGTGAGGATGAAGAAGAAGAGGCAGAGATTAGAGAAGTAATTGGCACTGCAGTTGGCAGTAATCCTTTCGGTGCCAAGTGTTCTGCCAAAGTAGATGGTATAGCAGTGTTTACAGTGGGGATCACTGTAGGAATGACCATTGGTTGTGCTTTTCTTAGTTCTTCATTCTCTTTCATTATAGCTTCTATTTGAATTTCCATTGTTTTTATCTGACCTGTCATTTGATGTACAAGCTACTTTAAATCATCATTCTCTGTTTTTTGCTGTAGAATTTCTTTTGCTTGAGAGTTTTCACTCTGAGGCAACTTCAACTGTTTTCTAAGAGCAGCTATATCCTCATTCTTTTGTTTAATTAAGACTTTTTCCCCTTCAATGTTGGCTAGGTCACCCCCTGCTTCAATCACTATATCTTCTAGGGCTTTTATTCTTAAATTATTAGCATGCAGTGAGGCTTTGTCCAACTTCATTTGATTTTGGAGGTTGAGCACTATTTTCTCAAGCCTAATTGATTTCATAGTTTTACTGACAATTTTGGAATATAGCATTTCAATATTTCTCCTATGAAATTCAATTTGATCTAATTCATGAATGGCATCTGCATCCAGTTCAAGATCTGTTTTGGAATAATCTGCCACTGATTTTGGCTCAGCCACTGTAGGCTTCAAGAATGACATTACCAATTTATTGGATGAATAATCAAATGCTGAAAGAAGCATGTATTTGTTTCTAGGCTTTCCCTAAGAAATCTAGAATGAGCTTGATTCTTGAGCTATTCATTCTTCTCTTTAATCTGTCTAAATCTGATCTAAATCTATAACTCTGTATTGTCAGTTTCTTGAGAAGAAGGAGGCAAATCGACAGTAGCCTGGTTTTCCTTCATGACTATATCTTTTTGTTGTGTTCCAATTTTTATATTTTGAAGCTCTTTTAATGTTTGAGTGACTATTCTTGTTGCTTCATCATTTATATCAATATTTACAACCTTATCCTTTTCTTCTTCTGTTGACTTGCTTCTTTTACTATAAGGAGTTCTGAATTTTATGTCCTCAATAGTCTCAGCTATGAAACTATCTCCTTCTCTGTCTCTTTTATGTACATTATCAGTATCTTTGCTTGTAGAAGCCACCTGTACTGTCTATTCAATCTGTTTGCCTTTGCCACTGTCTACCTGTATTACCTGTACTGCCTGTGAATCATCATCAGATAGGGTGTTTGGCTCCCATTCAATTTTATTTACATATCTTTCAATATGGGGCTTAGGATCATGCAAGTAAACAAGAAACTTACATTTTACCCTTGTTGCACTCAAAATACCTTGTAGGTCATACTTCCATGTAAAACTACATGGGAACTTATACTCTTTAAGTTTGACATTTATCTCATTGGCAGCTTCTTTGTTATTCACAATGAATGGCCCAATTTGATTTTTCAGCTTAAATTGGGTCTTTTTCTTGAAAGCTATGAAGTTGATTTCATCTACATTCAATAGTTGTCTCAGATATTCTAAAGCAAATATTCTTGTAGTAACAAATCTGGGTAACTTATATGGGGCCAGGGATGAGCCATACACTCTGATTTTTGTATGATTTTTATATAAATACCAATTTCCAGTTTTGTAGCTCTCTGATAACTGCAGAATTCTTCTTGTCTCATCATTGATCCTAGGGATCTCCTCTTTTTCCAAGAGATACATAGCAGGGGCTATAAATGAGTCATTGAAATCTGTAAAACTATACTTTCTGTTCCATTTCCTTAGAATAGATGACCAAAATACTACTGATAGAACTTTTCCTTCTGCATCCACTTTCTCACATTCAATTGGAAACTTATCTATTTGATAATATAGGAAGAGGTGGAGTAGATAAGAGGAGTATCTGAAAACTCCTTCGTCTGGTAATCTAGATAACTGATAATGCATAATGTCAGCAATAAATCTAGCAAAATTGAACTGAATGGATGGTGATTGACCAGCACTTAGAGTTGACAGAAAACCTAGGATAGCCACATCAGTGAATTCATCACTGGTGTATCCTAGTATGAAGGAGAGCATTGAGATAATCTGTCTAGTATCATCTGGGAAATCAACAGTGTCGAAAGGAGGATTTAACTTAGGAATATCAACTTGATTTGGACAAAAATTCTGGTATATTTTGAATATAGTATTGAACTCCAAGTCAAGATATAGTTGGGTTAAATCTTCTATTGATAGGGAAGTAGAATTGGGGTCATGATTCATTTGCAGCATGGAATTTATCGACTCTTCGGTGATGTAAAACAGGATATCTTTTTCTTTGTTTACAATACATCTTTGTTATGGAATATAATAGGCTTGGCATAATCTGATAAAGTCAGGAACAGAATGAGTGAGAGGGACAATATATCTAGGCAGATTGGATTCCCAAATTGGAATATCTTTGTCACTCTTTTCCACTGATTTGCCATAGCAACAATTATAGACATCAAACAGGTTAAATTCTACATTAGGGTCTAGTATTCTATAGTCCAGATCAACTAAAGGGCTATTCTCTGGAGAAATGACTGGAGGCTGGACTGGTCTGACCACTTCTGTAGAATCAGCCGTGAGTACAGGAGTTGGTTTGTCGATTTTGAAGGACATAGGCTGAGGAATCTTTGTAGAAGACTTCTTTTGAGATTTTGGGCCTCCATTCTTGGGGGTTACCTATTTCTTGGTCATTTTTAATAATGAACAAAGCAAGCTTAAACGGTTTGCTAAGTTCCTTTACGAGAAACAGGGGTTTCTTGGCGAATTTCTACTGAAAATGGGGTTTCTGAGCAGGGTTTTTAGGAAATGCAAGGAATTTAAAGCTCAAAACGTGTATTTAAAATTGATTTCAACAGAAAAACAGACCAGGGTATGGAAAAAACTGCGAGAAAGGGCAATTAGGGATTCCAGGGAAATTTTGACAGAGTTTCCCCTGAAAAATGGACACTTTTTTGCAGTAACTTTGGTAATTATTTGAAATCGACAGGAATTTTGAAATCTCAGAGGGCAACTTCGAAGAAAAGTACTTGGAGAACCAACGGAATTTGGTTGAAGACGTTGCAGAGGTGCTCAGTCTTCAATTTTTTGAAAATGGCTTCGCAGAGGACAATGTAGTACTTTGTAATGGAAATTCAGGGCAATGGGCGTCGAAAAATGGTACTGGTAGGTTGAAAATGGCTCTGCAAAGTTTCTCAGGGTTCAAACGACATGATTTTGAGGAAAAATGGTTCTGCAATGTTTTTACAGGTTTAAAGCGAAAAGGTGAAAATTTGAATGAAAAATATAATTTTAATGTATTAAACGATGGTATAACCATAGTTAAATGACATTAAACTCGGGTTAAACGGGTGAGGTTTAGGGAATACCGCCAGTGGTATTCGCGAGGGTAAATGGTGGTAAGCGGAAACTAGCTTTTCAAACGCGATACAACGTGGTGGCGACATGTAAGCGCGGGTGGTTTGGAAAAACCAACCATTTCGCGTGGCTTTGCCAAAACATCAAACGATTACTTTATGAGCACGAAAATGTATTAGTGCCGTCGGATCTGGATTCAACGAGCGAATGACCACGATCAAAAGGAAAGGTGCGGGGAAAAGGTAAGTTATCGGGTTCACTTTGGGCCATTGATCTTGGGAAACCGTCGCTATACCGACAATTAGAGAAAAGTGTCGCAATACCGACACTTAGACAAAGTGTCACAATTGAGACGTTTGGAGGAAGACGTCGCAATTGCGACACTATGCCCCAAAGCGTCACTAGATAGCTGCCTCCAAATGTCGCAATTGCCTCCAAACATCGCTATTATATGTTTTACGAAGATATGGTAAGGAACTCTCTCTTGTTCTTCTTAGAAATAATTGTATATAATTTTTTTATTTTTTTTTCAAAATAGATTAAAAAAATTATATGAGAAAAATTATTAATTCATCAATATGTGTGTGTGTTGTGAGGAATAATTTCATAGTTCAACTTAATGGTTCATTATATAATCATGTGAGCATCACCAATGATATATCTTAAAAAGCACCTGAAAATCCATGTGTACAAAATCGATGTATACTCTAGAGAGTGGTTCTCATATCACTATGTAAATTGTTGTATGCTACTTCAACAAAATTATAAGATAAACTGTAATACACATCATATATGCACCATAACAATTGCCATACAACTACTTTTTTTTAGGATACATGTGGCATTCTAGGGGTAAATTCTATACCAGCGTAGATCCATCTTAACTCCGGATCTATCAAGCGCTGAGAGGGATCAAATCTCTCGAGGTGCAAACCTTTTTTTTGAGTGCAAAACTTGAGAAAAGGTTTTCACCTCGAGAGATTTGATATTTCTCGGTGCTTGATAGATCCGGAGTTAAGATGGATCTAAGCTAGTTTCATTCGTGTACTTCCAAGGAAAATCTATCGAAGATATGATTAATTTTATCAATAATATGTAAATATATCAAATATTAATATAATCATTTTAAATATGCTAAATATTTTTGAGATTAACTTGGTCATTTTAATTTTAAATTTTCTTACTTACCTTAGTTTGTTGAGATGATAAATATTGTTAATAACTATAATGATGAAAAATGATGAAATAAATTTTTTGAATGCAAAGTGACAATAATAGTGTTGAAAGATAGAAAATGTGAATAATAAGAATGTACTCATGTTACAAATAGTCTTCATTGTGATCAATCTCAAACTATTTTCTTCTACTATTCTTATTGCCACCCTTGTTAGTTTTGTTATCTTTTCATATTGATTATATGAAAAAGAAAATTTAAATCGTAAAACATTTAAATCTTTAGCTCGAGCTGTTGTAGTAAACATGATACCTTGTCTCTCTTGCTCTCCAATATTAATAGGTTAAATTACTATAACACAAAAATCAATGTACATTGTCAATAAGTTTTTGTGCTTACACTAAAATCAATGCATATTGTTAATCCAATCACATTAAAATTAATGTACTGTCATATATCCAATTACATCAAATCATAAATCAACATATACATTGAAATCAATGCATTTAATGCAAGCAATCAAATAAGATTAGAAAATAACTTCTACATTGAAATCAATGCACCTAATGCAAGCAATCAAATAAGATTAGAAACCAACATCTACACTAAAATCAATGAATTTACTCAAAGCAATCAAATAGGATTAGAAATCACCATCCACACTGAAATCAATGCATTTAATGCAAACAATAAAATAGGATTAGAAATAATCTACATTGAAATCAATGCATCTAGTGGAAGCAATCAAATATAATTATAAATAGATGTCTAAATTGAAATCAACACATCTAGTGCAAGCAATCAAATAGTATTGGAAATCACCACCAACACTGAAATCAATGCATCTAGTGCAAGTAATCAAATATCATTAGAAATAAATATCTACACTAAAATCGATGCATCTAGTGCAAATAATCAAATAGGATTATAAATCACCATCTCTTGTTTTTTGTCTCTCTATCTCACCCCCCTAAAAACACACGCTCTCGCACTCCATATATATCATTCTCTTTGTCAATCACCCCCTCTCCCCATCTCTCTCTTCTTCACTCTCTTCACCTTCCATCTATATCTCTATCTTCCCCTTCTCTCCCTCTCCCCCCCTAATATCTCGCTTTCATTCTTTTTTCATCTCTCCCTCTCTCTCCATCTTCCTTATCACTCACTCTCTCTCTCTCTAGAAACCAACATCTACACTGAAATCAATGCATTTACTCAAAGAAATAAAATAGGATTAGAAATCACCATCTACACTGAAATCAATGCATTTAGTGAAAACAATCAAATAGGATTAGAAATCAATTACATTGAAATTAATTCATCTAGTGTAAGTAACCAAATACAATTATAAATCGACATCTAAATTAAAATCAACATATTCAGTGCAAGAAATCAAATTGTATTATAAATCACCACCTACACTGAAATCAGTGCATCTAGTGCAAGTAATCAAATATCACTAGAAATAAATATCTACACTAAGATCGATGCATCTAGTGCAAATAATCAAATAGGATTAGAAATCACCATATCCACTTATATCAATCCATCTCGTGCAAGAAATATTCCTCCATCTCTCCACCCTCCATCCATATCTATATCCCCCTCCATCTATTCTTTTTTTCCTCTCTATCTCACCCCCCTAAACACACACGCTCTCGCACTCCATATATATCAATCTCTTTGACAATCACCCTCTCTCCCCATCTGTCTCTTCTTCCCTCTCTTCACCTTCTATCTATATCTCTATCTCCCCATTCTCTCCCTCTCCCCCACTAATATCTCTCTTTCCTCCTTTTTTCCTCTCTCCCTCTCTCTCCATATTCCTTATCACTCACTCTCTCTCTCTAGAAACCAAAATCTACACTAAAATCAATGCATTTACTCAAAGATATCAAATAGGATTATAAATCGCCATCTACACTTAAATCAATGCATTTAGTGCAAATAATCAAATAGGATTAGAAATGATCTACATTGAAATCAATTCATCTAGTGCAAGTAATCAAATATAATTATAAATCAACATCTAAATTGAAATCAAAAAATTCAGTGCAAGCAATCAAATTGTATTAGAAATCTCCACCTACACTGAAATCAATGCATCTAGTGCAAGTAATAAAATATCATTAGAAATAAATATCTACACTAAAATCGATGCATATAGTGCAAATAATCGAATAGGGTTATAGATCACCATCTCCACTTATATCAATCCATCTAGTGTGAGAATTATTCTTCCCTCTCTCCACCCTCCATCCATATCTATATCCCCCTCCATCTCTTCTTTTTTGTCTCTCTATCTTACCCCCATAAACACACATGCTCTTGCACTCCATATATATCAATCTCTTTTTCAATCCCCTCCTCTCCCCATCTCTCTCTTCTTCCCTCTCTTCACCTTCCATCTATATCTCTATCTTCCCCTTCTCTCCCTCTCCCCCGCTAATATCTATCTCTCCTCCCTTTGTCCTCTCTCCCTCTCTCTCCATCTTCCTTACCACTCACTCTCTCTCTCTCTCTCCACATTTCTCTCTCTATGTCTTTCTTATTACCTCCCTCTCCCTCCCCCTCCAAGTCCATCTCTCTTTCCCTCCCTCTCTCCACTCTCTCACATCCTCTCTCTTCCTTCCTCTCTTTCCCTTTCTCTCCCATCTTTGTCTCTCCCTCTCTCTCTCTCTTCACCCACCAACTATGTTACTATATCCCTCCCTCTCTTCTTATATCTCCTTCTCCCCCCATTATGTCCATCTCTCCTTATTTGTCTCTTTTTCTCAGCCCCAAACATACACACTCTCTCTTTGTCTCTCCCTTGTAACTCCTTCTCTCTCTCCACTCCTCACTCTCTATATTTCTTATTTCCTACATCTCTCCCCCTCCAACTCCATCTCTCTATCGATCCCTCTCTCCTCCTCTCTCTCAAGTCCTCTCTCTCGTCCTTCCTCTCTCTGTCTCTCCTAACTCCCTCTCTCTTCCTTGATCTCTCTCTCTCTCTCTCTTCCCTCCAATACTCTCTCTTCCTCCATCACTCTCCTCCTCTCTCTCATCCTTCCTCTCTCTCCCTTTCTCTCCTACCTCCCTCTCTTTTTTCCCTCCAATCCTCTCTCTTCCCCCATCTCTCTCTCTCTCTCTCTCTCTCTCTCTCTCTCTTCCCCCATCTCCCTTTCTTTCTCTCTCTCTTTCCACCCCTCTCCCTCTCCAACTACATTACAATATCCCTCCCTCTCACCTTCTCTTTTCTTCTCTCCCCCCTTCTTTCCATACATCTTTCTTTGTCTCTTTATCTCACTCGTAAACATACACACTCTCTCTCTCTCTCCACTTCTCTCTCTCTGTGTATTTCTTCTTAGTTATGTAAACTAATGAACATAAATATTCATAAATATAAAGCAGATTATGGAGTAAATATGAAAATAGGTTTTATTTACTTACCATAACTCTGGTTTATTTATATTTTTATTTATATAACATACCTCTTTTATTTACTATGGTATTTGGCCCATAGGCTTGTTATATACTTAGATTTTTATTTATAATCCTATTTGATATATTGTTATTTATTTACTTTACCTCTTTATACCTCTTTTATATTTATTTATTTACCATACCTCTTTATACCTATTTTATATTTATTTATTTATCATACCTCTTTATACCTCTTTTATATTTATTTATTTACCATACTTATTTTATAAATATGGTATTTGACCCATGGTCTCAATATTAATTTGTCCCATGGTATTAGTCCCATAGGCTTCATCTAAACAAAACCTCTTTTTAATTTTTTTTTAAATATAAAACAGTTTATGGAGTAAATATAAATAGAATTTTTATGTATTTACCATACATCTAGTTTATATATATCTTTATTTATTTACCATAGTCCTGGAGTAAGTATTAAAATATGTTTTATTTATTTACCATACCTCATGTGTATTTATATTTTTATTTATTTAAAGTTTAAAATATTGCAACTTTGATGGGGAAATATTTATGTCTTTAAATATTTTAATTTATCCATAGAATATGGGTTTTCTTTTTAAATATTCATTTTACGAATATTTAATTAAAATAAATATTAAAAGATTTTGGATTTTGATTGTTTGTGTTTAATTAACTCTTTTCTTTTGATTTAGGAAATGGTATTGACTTTAGTAAAGAGTAAAGATGTTTAAAATTTTGCTTAATTTGGAAATTCAATGTGGTAAATTTTTTTGTTAAAGGTAAATTTGTTAAATGTGGTAATTTACTATCCATTCAAATTATATAAATAATACATAAAGTTATATACAATATAAATATTCAAGTTATATAAAATTCAAGATTAGGTTAATGCTTTGGATGACATTAGAAAAAGTAAAATTTATTATTTTTTGAGAACGTGACATACCCGACATCGGGGTCATTCAACTTAATGGTTCATTATATAATCATGTGAGCATCACCAATGATATATCTTAAAAAGAAACTTAAAAGCCATGTGTACAAAATCGATGTATACTCTAGAGAGTGGTTCTCATATCACTATGTAAATTGTTGTATGCTACTTCAACAAAATTATAAGATAAACTGTAATACACATCATATATGCACCATAACAATTGCCATACAACTAATTTGTTTTAGGATACATGTGGCATTCTAGGGGTAAATTCTGTATGATGTGTATATCAATCTATTAGGTGTTGGTAAGTTGTGAGTATCTAAGAAATGATAAGGAATATCCATACATCATGATCTTGTAATGTGATTATAAATTGTGTCTATAATTTCCATAAAATGTATAAATGATTTGTTTAAAAAAAATCAACACAGTCAACCCTAAACAATGCTCATGATGTGGAATGTCATTGGCGAAACCAAAATGATGGTCACATGTCCCATTTCTATGGTAATGGTGATCATATATATGTTGTAGTGACACTTGATGAGTAATTAAATAAATCTCAGAGTGTGACTCATTGTGACATATTTTTTTAAAGCATGATTTGTTTTCCTAGTTTTTACTAATTTGTTAACATATTTTATTCATTTGGAAAGCTAATTAATGATGCTTTAAGTAATTAGGACCTAATGATAGATCATCTTCACATCTTCACTAAAATATATTTGGTAATTGTAATCACTATATGGACCGCACATGCATGCTACTTAAGAAAAATTGAAATATAAACTATAATACACATCTTATATCTGCCATAACAATTGTCATACAACTTATTTACTTCTAGATACATATGAAATACTTCAGGTAAATGCCATAGTATGTGTATACCAATATAGTAGGTGTTGGTAAGTTATGAGGATCTAAGAAATGATAGGGTATCCACACATTAGTAGTGCCCTGGTGATTTTTTTGCATAATTTTCTATTTGTTGTAATTTTGTTGCCTGGATTTGTTATAGATTTCAAATAATATATAAAATTATCTACCAATTGTTCTTTATAAAGAAGAAGTACAATAAGTAGTCACCTAAAAGTGAGCCATGTGAAAATATTGGTAACATGAGTAACCTGGTAAGCTGTAAATGAAAAGTGAATAACCTCCACTCACCAACAAGTGGCAGGCAGGGTTGGAATTTGGATTTCTCTTTACCCATCACACAATTTTTTTGACATTTTGGTCATTATTTTTCTAGTCAATAAAAGTTACGTTTAAAATTTTTCACTTCATTAATGATGTTATCGTAATAAATTAACCCTTCACCAATAAAAGTTTGATTAAAAAAATTGAACGCTCTTCCATTTTCTTTGGATTTTGGAGTGTGATATATCTGTTTCATGGAATTTTAATACCTAAAGTTTCAAGAGAAATAACTGATTCTTGTCAAACTAATATTTCCTCAATATATGCTATGATCTACTAAAAATTACTTCAAAAATCAAGTAACCTTCCAATATAAAGAAAAAAACATGAACGAGCTTTCCCTAAATTGCAATAAATTTATGTTTATTATTAATATTGCATAATCTGTCTTATAAAAATTGCATAATCGGACAAAGAAAAAATCCTCAGTGCATTTTTTATTGTTGTTGTGATTAAAAAAATGAGCCAAAGAACGCTAAGGCACTCAGAGAAATCAATCTATGTATTATTTCTCACAAAACATGTTGAGTAGTGGAGACTAAGCGCTAGATTTTTTTCTGTCCTCAATCTATCTATTAATTATGTCTATGTAGTTATAAGAATAACAAGCTAAAGAAATCTAAGGCTTCCAGAGAAATTAGTCTCTATGTGCAGAAATTGATGATTACTATTGACTAAATGTTATACCATTTGAAATTGCTGAGCGAAATTAATCAGGCCATGATGTACCATTTGTCAGTATCTATTTTCTCATGTATGAAAGTTTTTTTTTTCTAAGTAAAAGTAATTCTATTAACAAAAGGAGTACAGTACAACGGGCCGAAGCCTGATCATTACCGAGTGCTGTGGCATTTGAAACAAAAAACCATAGTTTGAAGACTGCCTTGCAAGAGGGAAACCAGTTTGAAACAGTTCATTTGAAAAATCCCGCACAAGGGAACCAGAGAATTGTAGTACTGGAGACCATATCGAAGCAAAAAAAATAGATGCATTTTCAGAGACAGCAGGAAACACATGAACAGGCCCGTGAGAATGGGCAGAAATAGAGCAAAAAACCAGAGTGAAGAGGAGGAACTACTCATCAGGAGGTTCGTAGACAACTCTGCACCAGAGTTCATCTGGTTCCCCGTTAGCATTATACAGGTCAGCAATAGAATGGATCACCTTCCCGGGAGGAGGAGGAGTAATATGTGCCTCGCTCGCTTGCACTGCGTCCTGCCTCTCAGTAGGTTAACCCACCGCTTCCTTGTTTTCCAGGTCCTGCGTGGCCTTGCCCATCTAACCCTGCACGTCCGCACTATCAGGGTGCTTCAGCCCAACAAACTGCACCGAATCCTAAGCCCCTGAGAGGCTGCATTCCGCCGAGCGAGAAATGGGAACAATTTCCTGAGGCTCTTCACGAAATACGACCGTAATTGAGGCAATCACCCTAGGTCGATTGAGAGTGCTGTTAAAGGAAAAATGTGCGTTGCGGGTTTGAGCAAGAGGAGCGGAAGGAGTGGGGGAAGCAAGGTGACGGCCCGAGCAGAGAAGGCACCCTCTAGGTTGACTGTCAGAGTGGGAGGTAGACACAGAGGAGGTGCCAGAGGTGGAGGGGGAGCATCGAATTTGATGCCTCGTGGAGCCTCTTCGACATCGCATTCTCTACCTGAGGTGCGACATAGTCGCACTCGAGATAGTAGGGCAGGGAGGCAAAAGATGGACAGAAGACTGAGGCGAGAGGGGCAATAGGGCAACAAAAGCAAGCTTGCAGGAACCAGTGTGGGAGAAGTGGATATTTTCTCCAAAATCCAAACGACAATTGAGACAGCTCCTCTTACCAGTTACAATGCGAACATTAGAAAGTCCTGCTCCTGGAGCGCACCACAGATTCACAGGCGGGGGAATTCTGTTCAAACCAAAGGGACGCTCCATAATAACAACCCAGTCTACCATGCAACTGTGAATCGAATGCAATAAACCACCATAAGTATGAACTGGAGGCTGAGCCATGTCGCGGCATGCGAATGTGTATCGAGGAGCGGGACTATGGTTGATTCGAGCATGAGGAGTAAATGGCATTAAACACCGATTAGTCGACATTCAGAACTGAATGACAGCACTCTTGCAGGTGGGTGAGTGGCTTCCCCTTATGCCACACCCCCATCCCATCACATTCAACACTACCAACTTCACCCGCATCCGGGTTCTCATGTATGAAAGTTGATGTACCATTGAAAGTTTAATAATTCTATTGAAATTTTAATAACTATAATATATATATATATATATATATATTAAGTTAATGATTAATAATAATTAAATTAAAATTCTTAAAAGACAAAATAAAAGCTTAATAATCACGAACTATTATGATAATTTAAAAATATAGAACTCGGGCTGAACATAGTTACAAAGATACCAAGAAAAGAAGATTGCATGTGCATGATAACCTCTTTCTTGGCAACCTATGAATGCCATTCTCAATGAAGACTCAAGAATCAATTGGATTGGATTGTGTATCAAAACAATAGGAATGAATCAAAGTTCAATGAATGAATAACTTGATCGAGAAAATTTATAGGGAAAGGTAACTTGACTATCAATCTACTAAACCTCACTTCCATGATTAAAAAAACACCCCCACCTTCTCAGTGGTCCCATCATGGTCCACCTATTGAAAAACAACCAACAAATATTATTTTTTATATATTTTTTGCATGGCCATTGGATAATGATTTACTATGGTTTTCCTACTAAATTGCAATGCATGATTATTCAAAAATATTGAGAATTAGTTTAGTCTCAAGACATAGCCAAGAGTCTTACTGGATAATTATAGATTACCTCTCCATTGGATGATTGTACATTTTTCATCTACTTTTTCACGTAAATTTCAGTTGATGCTAGATCTTTGCCTTCTATTTCTTACAATTAACTCACTATTCATATTCAATTTTCTCCAGTTCAGCCCAATAAAATAAGGAAAACAGAAAATTAAGTCCCGATTTATCTTTCCGGTGCTCCTACATAATACATATACTCTTAAAAACCAATTAATATATAAATTGTCATTATTCATGCTAAAATCAGTTTGAATTTTTATAATGAATCTACTTACAATTAATAGATTACATTGCTCACAGAATAAGAGATAATTTAGAACTATGATTTCACAATAATAAATTATCGAGCTCCCACAGGGCGATGAACTTGGTCGGATGTGACCCTTCTGCAGCAGCTCCTGAATCTGCCTCTTGATTTCATCGTTCTCCAGAACAAAGCACCGATAGATCAGTCCGTTGGGTAGCGGCGCACCTGGGGTCAGATCAATCGGGTGCTTGACTTCACAGTGTAGAGGAACCCCTGTGGGTGAGGTGAAAATGTCCCCGTACTCCTCCAAAACCTTATCCATTTGTTGTTGTCATGCATAGGAGCCTTTTCTGGAGGTCGTGGCCATAGTCTTCTTCTTGCCCTGGGGGCGGATCATCAGGAAAAAAAATTTCCTAGTTTGGGAAATGAGCTTACTACATTGTTTTGCAGTAACCAAAGAGATAGTAGCAGGGGGTGGTACCTCTGGTATCTTGTACAACTTATTTCCCAAAGTAACAATAACAGCACAAGGCCAAGATTCATACACCGCATGACGCTTCCAAAAGTATGGTTGTCCTAATAATACATCAGAAACATCAATAGGAACAACGTCACATAATACCTCATCTGTGAAGGGCTTGATGCTATAGGGAAGGTGGCACTGCTGGCTGACGCAGAGATCTTGTCCTTGGTGAAGCCACCCGATGGTGTATGGATTTGGGTGAGCTGTGGTCGGCAAGCCCAACCACTTCATGGCATCTATCGAAATGAGGTTCTTTTGGCTCCCATTGTCGACAATGAACTGTACCGGGGAGCCCTTTACCCACATCTGGGAGTGGAAGAGATGTTCCTCCTTCTGGATCTTTGTAGTGGCAACAGTGGCATTGGGCTCCACATCAATAATCTGTTTCCCTTTGTCATTCTCCTTGTCAGGTTCTGATTCAGAGTCAGAGCATGCATCTGACTCAGAAGCCCGCATCTCAGCCACCAGCGACTACTTGGCCTGGCACTCACTTGTGTTGCGAGTGGAGCTCTTATGTAACTCA